>JAGDQP010068261.1:0-10231 GCA_022664845.1 Lepisma saccharinum
TATATATATATATATATATATATATAACGATAATAAATCACAACCATATTCAATCCACTAGTGGATGAGACCTCTCCCCGAAGGGAGGAGTTGGTCTACTGCTCCCACGCTGACCAGATGGGTTGGGAAAGGAGAGCCGAAGCTCTCACTGTGATCGCCACTGTCTTTTATTCACAGCAGCTCCCCAATTGTCCTCACGATGCTGGGTCAGCACCGAAATTTTTGAACCCCCACCGGGAATCGAACCCAGGACCGCTTGAATACGAGATATGAAACTGTTTCATGCAACTGGGCATAATGAACTTGAATAGTTGTTTCTTGATGTAAAATTAGGTGTAGTCAGAAACGAAAGCAAACCATTCTGAATATTTTATAAGGTTATTTCTGCAGTGTTTAAAGGAATTTTAAATAATTGATACGCTTTCTTCGCTGCCCTTAGAGAGCACATTGTAAACCTGTGTTCTTTGCTTTTATCAATTCAAGGCTTGGGTGATACTTTACCCTCTTGTCAGCCTCTAATAATAAGTTACTTCCTTTGTAATGATTTTGAGCTAACATCACAATCAAGGAACGTTAAAAATATTTCAGATTCCTTGTACAAGTCATCGCTAATTACAATAAACCGTTTTGTTTTCATTCTTTAGTTTATTTCCCCAATAATAAAATATAATTTGTGGAAAGAATAAATCTGGAAACAAAGAATGTTCGTACTTTTTTTTTTTTTAATCCAATTACCTTAATTAGTGGGAAATAGTTAATTTTAATATTGATTAGATCACTGAAGTTCTGCTTTTCGTACAACTTAAGTAGGCTACTAAATTTATATATCAGATTCGTATCTTGAATTGAGTGTGCGTGTAAAATTTAATCAGGCTTGCCGTACTGGGTTGACAAAATCCTAATATCTGAAGTCCGAATGGCAGATCTGAACCTGTTTTGCCCGTCCTGCCTATTATTATTTTTTATTATTATTATTATTCAATTGATAAAATTGAACGCGCCTTTAGAAATTGGAGGTTATAATACCGACTACATATAGATGTTAAAGCGTTTTGTAATAGTCATGTGTACATAGTAGACAGCAATAACCACGATAAATTCTTTGTCTTCTCTTGTAGTACTGTTGGATTGGCCCAACAATGGGATCAGTTGGATCAGCTAGGCATGAGAATGCAGCATAACCTTGAACAACAAATCCAGGCAAGAAACCAGTCCGGTGTAAGTGAAGATGCTCTGAAGGAGTTCTCCATGATGTTCAAGCATTTCGATAAGGACAAGACTGGTCGTCTTAATCACCAAGAATTCAAATCTTGTCTCAGAGCTTTGGGGTACGATCTTCCTATGGTTGAAGAAGGTCAACCAGATCCGGAGTTTGAGGCAATATTAGGTAAGAAACGTCTTTCTTTTTTTTTTTGTAAGCAAAGATATTTGCCATTATCGTATTGAAAAAGACGTAGTATTATCGACGAGCTTGAAGAATGGATTGAACCGCTTAGCACTCCGTAGAGTTCTCATAATACTTATCAGGTTGGTTGACGCTGTCATTACCCTATATCACAAGTAATATACGGTGCATAAAACTTCTGTATGGGAGTTCTTCATACAAAGAATTTGGAAATCGGTGTCTGACTTCTAAAGTTGGCTGTTCGTTCTGAACGTTCTGAAATGCGTCATACTCTTTTAGTGCAAAGAGGATAAAAAAGGCTTCAGATTAAAAATAAATGAGGAAATTAAAAGGATAGTTTACTGATAGTGATCTGATCAGATTACCGGTTTCATTGAGAAGAAACGAAATTTCGATACCATGTCCACCTTCATAAAATTCAGCAGGAAGTATGCTACCTGATCACTTGGATTTTATGAGCATGAACATAATGTAAAAATTGTTTCTTCTCATTGTACAATGCCGTTTAAGCAGATTAAATACTAGTATCTTGTAAAGTCTGTGTTTTATTCTTCGTGAGAAAGGTTGCGACGAGTAGTAAAAAGATAAAAGAAAAAAGAATCAACTTGAGGAAATTGCATATGTGACATTTCGACGCAATCTCATTTTATAGATATCTAGGGAGTTTTGTCATCAGTTTTCTGTTCTTAATTTTATTACTATCATGCTTTAATTATAGTTAATATATTTATGACCCATTACTGTATTGTTGCTTAGTGTGTTATTAGTAGTTGCTAATGACAGAGTTATTGCAATAAGGGAAACTTACGGGCCTAAAAAAATTGAGCTTATATTCTTGGAGTATAAAACATTTTTGATCGTTAATCCATTCAGGATTCAGTTCGGATATCTCTTTTCCAGGGTTTCCTAACTTAACTACTGGAGTCTGTGCATTAGAAAACATAACTAACATATCATTCTGCAATAGCATGATTCGTTCTACAATTTGAACGTATTAGCAAAAGAATATTCTGAAGTAAGTTCATTTGTTGAGACGATTTCCTGCAGATATTATATGCAATACTTAATAGCGAAATAGGGCGTGGTCTGGCTAGAACAAATTTCGGGAAGGGTCTTTCTATTAGAACAATGTAGTTGCAAAGAAGTATCCCCAATGGGTGAGTGGTAACGCTGCTGCCTTGTAATCAAGGGCACTCGAGTTCGGTACCTCGGATGGGGGACAAGTTGTTCGGAGTCCACTTTGTGTCGTATCCTTCCGATGCCATCTGAATCCGATGGAAGACAATGGCAAACCATCCTCGGTTAACTTAGCCCAGGAATCTTCGTTTCATACACCTATCATCAGTTTTAAGTTATATTTTTTAGGTATAGCTATGTAAGGTCGTTGTCAAGTCCTTACGTGGTTTCAGATTTTAACCTTAGTATGTAATTAGGATAATTGATTAATTATTATAAACCGTTTTATTATTATTATTGCGATCATTAAGATATATGAAAACGTTGTGAAGTAATTAATTATCGTAGAATATATTTCGAGAATTGATTGAATAAATAAATCTTAACATTTCCCCGTTTGAAAAGGTTCTAATGGACAATAATTGTTGTGTGAGCGTGGTTTATCAAGGAGTTAAGCCACTTCGTACAATTCAATTGTCCGAAAATATTTCGTAGATTTAATTCTTCTACAAAAGAGAAAATTTGGTTTACGATAAGGAAACCACTTTTATTTGTCAAAAATAGAAAATTTACATTACTGAGTTTAACAAATATATCTCGTGATACAACGGAAGTTATTAATTTGTGATAGACTACGCACGGACTTTCTAACGACCCTGTAGATAAACGGTTATCTGTTTTAAAGTATATATGAATTCATAATTACAATAATGTATATTACACTATAACCAATTGAAGAAAAACGTATGTATTAATCTGTTTCTTTTCAGACGTTGTTGATCCTAACAGAGACGGATATGTGTCACTACAAGAATATATGGCATTTATGATAAGCAAAGAGACGGAAAATGTCCAGAGTTCAGAAGAAATAGAAAATGCTTTCAGAGCTATTACAGCGGGAGACAGACCGTATGTAACAAAAGAAGAACTTTATGCCGTAAGTAAAATATTCCTCTCTCTCTTTCACTGAGCCTCAAGACGTTGCTCTGTTTATAGAAGTGGTAAGGCCACTACGTGACACTAAAAGAATGTTACAAACCTATTTTTGTTCTTTTTTGTTTCTAGTTACTGATAAATTAATATTTGAAGATTGTAAATTATTTATGTTTCTGTGTTTGACTTAGTGTTTGAAAGATCAAATACTTTTGATAAAGAAATAGGAATACATGTTAAAAAGAATGAGGCTGTATAAAAGATTGGACTGTGTGATAGAGCTACCAAAATGGGTGTAGCCTCAAGAACGTGCATACACGCAGTTCCATAGAAAATGGCGAAGGAAAGGTTTCCTAAGTCCAAAAAATGCATAATATGGCAACACCGAACAAGTGTTAAGTGAGGAGTTCCCCATTTTGGGGACTGCACGTGTGCTACCGCCAGGTTTCAGCAGTCAGCGTCCAATTTGGATGATCTGTGTGGTTGGAAAAGTTTTGTGAGACCTTTCAAACGACACCTCAGTCACCTTCGTAGATCTAATATGTCCTGAGTTAGCAGTTTCAGAGTTAAAACTGAAAGTAGTCGACGGCAGACTGATATGGATGATCTATGTGGCTTTGTTCTCGTCTCGCCAAGACTTTTCGAACTACACCTCAATCATCTCGGTGGCCCGTTCTCGAGTTGAAAGTTATCGACAGACTGAAAGAGTGATGATATAAGGTTTCCCAGCTTTAGTTGCTGAAGCCTAAAAGAAGCAACGTGGACAAGTGAAATGTTCGTGTCCAATCTCCATTGAATATTGCTTTTGTATTATTTTGTGCATTTTTTAATTCAGAAATCTTTCATTGGTTACTTTTTGTGAATCTGAATGTACACTCAGATTCATAAATATGACGTGCTTTTTTCGAAATCCGAGGCCTGAGCCAAAGTTGCCTAAAGGCCTTACATCTAATTCAAAGTCCGGAAGTTACCCTATCTTGAAACGCCGAACTAAAACACGTGATGAGCATAACATAGGGAACTTTCGCTCTAAATCTATATCGAAAATTGGATTGATATTGCTATATTATGCAATTTATTGGACCTAGAAAGTGTACCCGGTGGCCATTTTCTCTTTTTGCTCAGAATTGTGCTCTATGAATCGTTATTCATAAATATCCGTAATCATATTCAGATTGCTTGAATTTTTATCTAGTTGATGTAATTAGTAAGTATTGCGTTTCTTTTAAGGAGAAACGCGCACTTGAGGTGAATATAAATCAGTCTTACTATTTATTAAGGTCTTTGGATAATGTTCACAAAAATAACATTCATAAAGAATGTATACAGAGTGGAGAAACATTAGTGAACAATATTCCAGGAACGAAAAGTTTTTGATCAAACCAAGAAAAGAAATTCATGTCAAAAAATGTTAAATAAAGTGTAATTTCGGAGCTGGCATCGTCATAAATGATGTCATAGCTCGACAACTAAAGATATAAGCTGTGTTGAATCGAAGTTGTACCCAATTCATCTCTTTAAGTAAAGCAAATTCGGGAAGTGTTGCAAGACGGATTTTGTAACGTAAGAATTTCATTGTCAGAATTATCAGTAGAGAAACCCCTTCGGAGTAAAGAGAATGACAGTCACTCGCAAAATAGATATCACTTCTTTTGTGAGCAGAATTCTTGCGTCCCTCTTCCCTTTACCCCGAATCTCGAAAACGGTAACTCCTATCAAAAAATAAGCATCAATTTGCCTCTGCAAGGCCCGCAATTGACTCCCGAAACCCCCTGGTACAACCATTTTGTGCTAAAACAGAAGGACATACAGTATGACAGACATACTTTTCGATCATTTGTGAACATTTTGTAATTGGGCTAAAAAAGTCGTAACTTTTGAACCCCTTCACCGATTTTGACGTGTGTTAAACCGTTTGAAATGTATTGAAGCGTAGATTACGATTCCGCAAGTTTCTGCCGCCTATATGGTCTGGGGTCAGTGCTATCATCAGAAATGTGAAATTTTGAATTTTTTTTCGAACCGCCCTAGGGGGTTCCAGGAAGTTCGTACCGACCCATTTTTTTTGTGTGTGTGTGTGTCTTAGTATGGCAAAGAGCTTTCAAATGCAAGTTCAAGCATGAAAATCGGGCTTATAGTTTGCAAGTTCCGAAAGTAGCTGTATATATGTGAGTGCCGCTATACAGACTTCTTTCTGAGCGTCACTCGAAGAACAACCGTTCTTCATGATTATGGTTTAATAGAGCAAACACCGAAATCCCCTCTAAGCTGTATTCCTAAATCAGAAACTTCGCTGAAATAAATCTATTTGGTACAGTTTTGATTTGATTTGCTAAATCGACATGGCTTACGTCAGTATTTGTCAAGATATGACGTCTTTATGACGACGTTTCGCTGCTAGCTCCAAAACTACGCTTTATTTTACATTTCTTCAAATGATATTTTTCTTGGTTTGATGGGAACTTTTTATCCCTAGAATATTGGTGACTAGGTTTTGTACACCCTGTATAAGGCTAGTGTTTGACTCTTCTCAAAATGCTGAAAATAATAATTTGTTGTTAATATATTTCTTAATATACCAAAATGTAGCCGAGGGCCTGTGGTGTTCAAAAGTTTGTCAAATTTTGAAACGTGTGAATAAAATAATAATAATAATTTAAAAAAACAGCACCTTGTCTTATAGAGTATAGCTGTATACATATATGTGTACAATTTTTGTTCTTCGGTAAGTATCCTGTATATCAATTGTAAGTAGTTTTCATGTCGTATATGGTTTGTTATGTAGGATTTTCTTTCTTTCTGCATTACTGAAGACTATACACGTTCTTCTTACAGAATCTTACCAAGGAGATGGCAGACTATTGTGTTGCAAGGATGAAACCTTACGTAGATCCGAAGACGGAACGTCCCATACCTGCGGCGTTGGATTACATCGAATTTACTCATACATTGTTCCAGAATTAATATCATACAAATTTAATTGTAAACAGGCAGTAAACGTTCAATGTTAAACAGATTTTAGATTATTTTTAAGTAATATTTAATCACTTGAAAATGTAAAAATACTCTCACCGAAATCTGACTTAACGTTCTAGAAAACAAAAAAAGTTTGGACAAGTAAACTAATATATGAAACATTAACAGCAAGAGAAATCCTAGCAAATATATTCTACTTAACGCTGTTTAGTCTGACACTTCGTATAGGAGAAAATCTGCAAAAGCTGATATTTCTTACGCATGAACACATCACCTCTCGACGTAAACACATATAATGTAGGACAGAAAAGCAGTTTGTATGTTATAAATGTTTCTTGAACATTCTCTCAACTTCCCGTCCATGGTCATAGTGTTATTTTTAAAAAAATAGAAAACTTGCAATTATAAGCAGCATCATTCGGACGGATATTTCGTCGGGGTAGGTGGCTACAAACCTCTCAAAGTTAAACATGCTGATTTAAGTAAAATCAACACATTGCAGCAATACGGAAAATGAATTCTCTGCATGCCGCTTACTTGTAGTGCTTAATGCAAAAGTAAGCTGCAGTATATTCCTTTTTATATTTTGTGAAATTTCCATCTTCCTTGAGGGACAGTCGGTCGTTGGTTTCGCATTACTGTGTAATTCAGTCAGGGACTTAATTTTTCACCTAAGTTATCAATACACTCGGTGAAAGTATGTTTACTGCTTCCCAAAATGTTCCAGTCCTTTATATAAAGTTAATTTATTATGATGAGAGTAGTAATGCTTTTTTTAAAAAAAAAAATTCAGTTGATTTCTTTGTTAATGGTCGTAACTTGTAACTTCGAACTTGCATTGTGTTTACAATATGCTTTGTAGTTTTTTATGGTACGTTTATCAATAAACATGAGGCAGCTTGGTAGTTGTCTTTGGTTTTGAATCCGGTAGCTTGTTATTCCCCACATCACTGTAAACAACAGTGAAAAATGCTTTCAATAAAAAATATATATATATATGCATTCTTTGTTTGCTTTTTCGTAAAAGAACCCTTCTGTATGTCAGTTTTATTTTATTTTTTTGATGATTTTTCTTGTATGTCATGTGGGGGTGGTAAGCTACTTCAAATAGCTTATGGCAAGAAAATTGAATTTTCAAGGCCAAGTTTTGATATCCGCTACAAGTCCACCGCTTTTGAAAGGCCGGTTTGCCGTAAGTGTGAAAGATGAGCTGAGTATAGTTTATTCTAATCATTTTTCCATTTGTTTTCAATATAAATAATAAGTCGTTTCTACCGGCCCTGTAAATTTTTGCCCAACAGATGTTTGATCTTCATATTGTTTTTCTGACGTTTCTCCGTTGTGTGTGTATTGAAATAATTACAAGAAATTAAAAACAAAGAAAAACAGTAAAGATAATCCAGATTGGATTAGGAATAGCCAAAAATCTGGATATCAGATCCGATATCCGTTTGAGAAAAGTCTGATACTACCCGGAAGGGAATACTATCGGAATGACTGATAACACCCGGCCGGCGAACACTACCCGAATGGCGGTTAAAATCTGGATTGCGGATAAAATTCGGATAACGGTTAAAGCTTATGGTTACTCAATGTCTGTGAAATGATATACTTACATACATTTTTTTTGCAAGGATGACAAGATATATAGGTGTCAAAAGCACTAGCATTAGAGAAAATCACAGCAAAAGTGAAAGAATGTTACATGACATTGTAGGTCACTGCCGCTATGCACAGAGCAGGTGATCGAAAATATCTCCATTATTCTCCATAAGGCAACCATCCATTCATCCTATCTTCTAGGCTTAGAGAAAAATCGTGTGTAATAGTCATTATATTGGCCATGATAGTACAGCTGAGCAGGGAAGTTTAGATCCATAACGCACTTCGCAAATTTGGCTGTGTGGCTTAACACGAGAAACAAGCAATCACTGCAATTGTACTATCAGTTGGCAAGGTCCATTGTTATCATAGTGTTACAAGGGATCATTTTGCTAGGAAAGTTCGTATTTCTGAAATTAGCAACTGTTCATTGGTTATGGTTGCCGTAGTGGGCATAATACCAGTATGAACATGTTTCTTCTAAATCTTTTTCCCAAATTTACTTATGCCGCCATTGTGCACCAATACGCACATGCGTACTCACTGACCCGATACGTACCCATTGAATTGAAATTTAATTATGGTCTTTGTGTCTCCAGCTAAGCCCGGGTTGAAAAAAGAGGAAAAGGAAGAGGGCTGCAAGGACCTTACTAACGGTGTTATCCCGACATTCACCTGTTGAAACTAAGGAACACCCTAGAAAACTTTAAATAGTATGGTTCGTCGTAGGGTTTGAACTCGCGTACTTACAAAATGCTGACTTGAAAACATTACCATCTGGACTATATGCACTAGGAAGATACACGAGAGTCACGAAGTATTTTGCTGGAATAAATACATCATACTTTGAAAAAGAGTGAGTAAGTGGCGGATGAATAAGTAGTAGTAATAATAGTAGTAGTATTAGTTTATAGCAATTGTCAATATCTTTGAAGTTCGCTATCTTGATATGGACTTCTGTTATTGCTGCGCGGCTCTCTCATATAACTTATTAGTTGAATCTCTCAGGGCGTGCGGTTTTGGGTTCTTTGCCGTAACTTTGAGTACGATTCAGGTAACTTATACAGATAACCATCCGTGCCCCAAGTCTATTTTAGTGTGGGCTACAAAATGGCTTTCGTAGGATATCTGTAGAGCTGTCAAAAGAATTATCAATCACTCCGGAGCTTTTCAGCTACCTGGAACGATTGATAAGTTCAACTCCGCAAGAGAAGAAAACGCAATATTTCAAAAGGTAGGTATATATTTAGAGAAAGGACATTAACATATCCTATACTATACATTCTCTGTCAAGTAGTCTTCATATAATTATATACATACAAAATTACAATAACTACTTGTAAAGAATTAATTTACAAATCAAATAAGTTCTGTTAATTCTTACAGAATGATTTCTGATAACATAAAGTTTATATATTTCATTACTGTGCTCTTATTTCCAACTTTAATTACCGTGATAAAAACAAACCAACGTGATTTACACTCTAAATCACTCGTAGCACTGTGGCGACATCTATCGATCATCTCGAGAAACCTCTCAATATTATGGGACCCGTGATACAATTACAGAATTACTTATTAAACAACTTTTGAACGTTTTCAAGACTCATTCTTTTGTTGTTAAAGAATTAATAATACACTGACACATTCAAATCATAAGTGGTTCCATATCAACTTTAACACCAAAAATTTTTTTCTGGATTCGTGCCAAATTGTCCACTTACATTTAGAAGATATGTTTAAACTTTATAAAGTTCCTAAAATTTACGGTGTTCATCTTAACTTTCTCAATACTTTAATAAAAAACACCATTAATAGAAAAATATTTATTTTCCAGAATATTTCGCCCCACTCGCTGGAGCTTCCTCAGCTGTGATCTACACTATCTACAATGACTTAACATATACATTTATATACAATACAGTGGTTTAACAGTGTTGCCAGTTACTGATTTCTAATTACCCGTTCCCTTCGTAACAATTTTTCCCTTAAGTTTCCAGATTTCTTGTTTATTAATTTGTCTCCCCTTTTAATGATGAAAGCTGCTTCCCAAATGTCTCGTTCTTTCTGTGTTCTGACTGTTTTAATTTTTTGTATCCCACGATATGATGCCCTTCCTCTATTACATGTTGTGACAAT
>JAGDQP010068263.1:0-11042 GCA_022664845.1 Lepisma saccharinum
TATACTAGCGAAGACGAGTGTGATTGCGTAGTCGTCCAACAGAGGGAAGACGCTTTTACCGTGTGAAGCAATTGTGTGCACACGTTTGTATGCGGTTCTTTTGAAGAAAAATTGATAGAATTATGGAAAGCTGTAGTACTTTTGACCTGTACGATAGTATACCTGAGTCTGGGTACGTCTGGTCAGGTAGACAGATTCAACTTAGCCTAGCTGTGGATTGTTACTGTGCTAACAAGGACCCAGTGTAGCAAACGCACTGGAGAGAAAAGCACAGATACGACAGCAATGGGATTGACGGCATTATTCAATGTCGGAGGGTGGAGTCAGTTAGATAATATTTTTTGTAGTCATTGCACAGACTGATCATTTTGACGACCATTTTGGTCTTCATTCTAACATTTATCGCGGGATTTGCCCTGCTTTCTACTTCATCACCCACCGACATGAGTGACAAAAATACATAATTCAGGACGTCACTCATTGCCACCTACTGTTCCAGAACCACCGGCCTATCAAGATCCACCGCAGTACTCATTATCAGGCGCAACACCTAGGAACGAGCCGGCCGGGTGGTCGAGCGGTCTGCGGCGGTAGGCTATCGACTCAACGGTCCCGGGTTCGAGTCCCGGCAGGGGCATGGGTGTGGATTTTAACACTTAACAGCTAAAGGCAAATCGTGACGGGCCGAAGTTCAAAGTTACTAAACTGGCCCATATAAAAATAATGTTTTTTACCTAGGAACGAACGTACTACAGACAGACTCGAACATCAATTAAGCTGAAGATCTAGGTCACCGAACAAGCAGCACGCGTTCTCCACCGAACAAAAGGTCTCATCTAAGGTACAACTCAGATTCTGACTCCGATCACGAAATGGCACTTTCTGACTCTGACCACATCAGTCAACAAAACGCAAAGTCTTCAACAACGGTAACAAGCTGCTTTCTGTCAACAGGCTTCGATACCAAATACCAAGCTACAAAACACCTCATGAAGCAGCTTCTGAAATATATACCTAGAAATAGCATCTCAAGAATTATTCCTACCAGGAACGGAATCATTATCCAATCATCAGACGTCAACCTCGCCAAGACCATACGCAACAAATACAGTTTCGAAATTTTCGGACCAAACTAAACTAACAACACTGCACAACAACAAGCCAATCCGTCAACCACCGCCACCAAAAAGACTTACGATTCTATTTCAGTATTATCCGAAGGGTAGAGCTTGACGTCACTGATACAGAGGCTGAAAACGATCTTAAGCTAGAAGGGCATATCATCACCAAATGTATCCGCATCGAAACACAGCAAGGCACACCAAGCTATATGGTCAGAGTACTCACGAACCACCAACAAACAATAGACAATCTTCCGCACTCTGGAGCGTACATATACAAAAAACGCCATAGAGTCGAGCCCTCACGAACTTCGCCACTACTACATGTGTGTTGTGAACGATGCCACGCAGACAATTCGCACTTTACCAAACATTGTCCTAACGAACCTGTGGTTATTGCACCGGCAAACATCAAACCAAAACTTGCTCTAACCTTCAACAACCTCCAAAATGCAATACCTGTAATGAAAACCACCAAACCTTCAGTTACAAATCCAAAGGCCGTCCTACCATCAGTCCCGATGCACCTGCATATATCGTACCACTTCGTCTACCTGAACAAACCATGCAACAACAAAAAGTCACATCTGCACAACAATCTATAGCTATCGAACAAGTTCTATCATTCCTTACTATCGTTTTTCAAAACACCTTTCCATTCGATCGAGACAGCATCCTAAGGGAAGTCACCTACGCAGCAAATGAAACTTTCAAAATCAAGTTTCAAGCCAACTACTCTGGACCGTAAGTATACTTCTCTGCAAAACCTTTACCTAACCCTTACTGAAACATAACCATCGCCATACATAATCACCGGAAACATTTCACCAATCGCCTTTCACCTTCATTATTACGAAGTACTCATAAGTGACTAACCAGGGCTTCACCTGTCCGCCATCAAGACTAGAACCGCCCCTAGTCAAGAAGAATATCAACCATCTGTTTTATGTGTCAAGTGCTGTGATACTCTGAGCACTTCATATCCATCTGCTATCCCACTCTTCGTCCCCAAAATGATGATTATAAGCATAAGCTTATAATGACCAACATTTCAGATTTAAATAAATAAATAAATACAGGTTAACTTAATGTACCTAGCCAATCAATCTTTCCCTACTATCCATAGTACCACAACTCCTCTAACACGAAATAAAGGGCATAACCCTCTGGTGAGTGCCAGCTTAGAATAGCAAAAAATACGTCTGGTAGAAGAAAATGTAGATGGGAAAGTTGAAACTTCTGAATAGTCAGTACACGACTTGTGGCATTTAAACTGTTCGGGTTCTTAATTGAACTCTTTATGCTGCTGAAAAGCGCTTGAGGACCAAATCGATCTCCAGCAAAGAACCGCCAGTTGGTTGTAGCTCCCACCACTTATGTCTTTGTGGATTGGGGCAAGTTAACTGTTTGTTGGAGCTAGCGGGATTATAGTAATACTCCGATGCGCCATCTAGGATAGAGAGTGAGCAATTGTTAGAGTGGACATAGGAAGGTAGTAGTTACGCTATAGTCACGTTAGTCTTGTTGCACCATATTTCCGTCTTCAGCTGTGATTATCGTCCGAATAGAAGATGTTTTAAGTCACAAGATTAGAAGCATATTAATGACCACTTCAACAAGGGATATAAGTAACGCTTTGAAGCAAGTCCTGTGTTATTTTACGTAAATCAAGAAGCGTTCCTCTGAACATTTTCTTCAGTTAATTATATGAAATTGCACCGATTAACTCTCATCAGTTGTGTGTGAGTGTCCATAATTACTTCCAGACATTCAAGGGCGGAAAACAAGTGAGTTCCTTATTATTTTCCTAATCAACCATTTCAAATAGTGCCAGAGCCAAGGGAGACAGCATGATCGTATTGAAACCTGTGAACCACTACTAGCACTAGTTGCACTATAAACAACCATCGTTTAATAAACTATTTGCTTGCTACTATAAGCAGTCATCGACCATCGTTAAGCCAGAAGAATCATAGTAGAGTCAATCACCATTAGCTTCGTCATCGGAAGTATTTGTGAACTTTGAAGTTAACGAAACGTTGAATGTCAAATATATTGTGAATTAGTAACACACAAACAAAATTGACTTGACGTACCCAATGGAGAAAACAGGGTCGGCCCTCCGCTCGGCCGACGCCGGTCAGGGTCGGACCGCACTCGGTTCCCGATCGTCGGGCCGATAACCCCAAAGGCAGCAAAAACCTTCCAGAAAAACGCTCATTTTGGCCGGCGTCAGCCCGATCACTTCCCGCTCAAACTCCGACCATTTCCCGACAGTCACAGTCGGGCGTTAGTCGGGCACAACGCATTTACCGCCGTCGGCACAGGTAAGATTTCGATATAAACAACTTGTTTAATTGGTCAAAACAAAATATGAATGCTGTTTATTGGTATACACACAGTTAGTTTCATTTTATCCGTTGCTTTCATCATGATTTATGTTGTTAATTTTCCAACAGTAAATAATTCTAATGACTGCTGTGGGGTTCGACACAGGAACGTTCTGCACTTCTCGTTGGTAGCTCGTCGTCTTATCCACTCATCCATGGATCCACGTTGTGAAATTGCTGCTCTTTTACGGTATCTGTAGTAACAGGCAGTCTAGAATGGTCCACCATCATGTACAAATAAAACTAAAGAATACTTTCCTTTTTTCTTTCTTATGTGCTGTTTTTCTTCTTTAACACCTTGATCATCGTTGCACTATTAAATTTGTATCTCTCAATAAGTGTAGTATATCACCTTAGAAAACACACATAAAGCGAAATCTATGTCATAGATTAACGCCCTATTAACGAAATTAAGTGTTCGTTGAAATATAGTTTAAAATTCAGTGTTTCCAACATGCAAACGAGAACATGAAAAATGTAGTTAATTTCATTGTATTTGCTTGCTTTGAATTTTTTTATATATATATTTTTCGCTACAGATTTCTGTAATAAGACGAATGAAATTAAGAGATAAATATGTTTTAATGTAATAAGCATATTTTAATATTAAAGAGTTACAGCCCTCGGTCAGAATTCGGCCCATACAAATGCTGCCGCCCACATTTCAACCGTCGGTGTAGAGTTGGGTTCAAAACAAGTGCCGAGTGAAGCTCGACGATCCTAACTGATATTTGCAATTGATTTTTTAATCCCTATAATGAAGAAATTAATGACTATTGTAGATGTATCGTGACTATCACTGATTTTAGTTGCAATTGTTTTCCGCAGACTGTCTCAGATAGTTGGTGGCCCGCCTTCTTTTTGACTATTCTTACGATCATATCCCCGCCTTGTTAGGACATGGTCGGCATTTTCCTCAATCCCGACCAAATCCCAACCTCATAGTCGGGACAAGGGAGGCAAAAAACTTTCCCACCCTTTTGCCAACCATTTTCACAAAATGTACTGGTGTGATTGGTACACTGCAAGCATCAGTTTAAGCTAGTTAGATCACTCCTAGCTTCGTTCTTTAGGCCACTTTGACAACAAGATTTCTTGCCTAACACGCCCATTTGGCGTCAGGCCGCCGGTGGACCGCCTTTAAATGCGACTTTTTTCCGATTGTCACACCCCCGACACCGGGCCGATGGTGGCAAAAATTGGACTGTCGGGGTTGGGGCTCATTTTCTTCATTGGCTACTGAAGAAACATTTATTCTTAATGTTGTGAATCCGTTAATAAAGCATTCTTCATTAAAACGATATTATATGTTCATATAGTGTCACATTATAAGTTACTCTTTCATGTGAATGTTTATGTCTTTGACTTAAAATACCTCGAAGCATAGTATCGAACTTATACAGAAATTATCTTAGGAAAGATGATATATAGATAATCGTTAAAATGTCCATAAAATAATTAAGTTAGCTGTTCGTATAGTGGTATTGAAACAAATATCAGAGCGGAACTGTATCAGGAACCATAAAAACTTTATGTATACATACTCTAGTGTTTGAAGAAGTACTGTGAACTGTCCATGAACACATTCTCACTTCAGATAATACTTCGAGTGTTTTGTACATATCGTACTGTGGTGTATGAAGATATCCTACGGGGCAGAAACCTTATCGTGCTAGAGAAACAAGACTCTTTTCTTGCCAACTTGTGTTATTATTGTGTTGAGAAACCGTATTTTATTATCTTATAATTTTATAATAAAAAGTTGAATTCAATTATTTACTTTTTTTCACATAAGGGGAAAAGTGTATTCATTAACATTATCACACGAGAGAGAAACCATTACATTAGCTTCTGCACCAGGCGAGAAACCAATATTCGTTCAGATGGAAAAGCATATTTGATTTCATATTTCGTAAGTGTTGTAAGATCATCAGAAGTGGAATTTATTATAAGATTTAAAAGACAGCAACCTACATACATCAAGTTGAAAAGAATCAGTGATATATTGTGCATTAGAATAATGGACACACTCACTACATCCATTTCAAGAAAGATTTAATACATTTAATTATTGCTGCGTGTAAGATCGCTTGTACTAACCTATCTACAATCTAATAAAACTGTATCTACATTGGAAACATCTCGTCGGACATTCCTCGACTTTTCTTCCTTTCCAACTGCTCTCCTCATTGCATGATGCCACTCAGTGCTGAGATCAAAGTAAGACTTGTTATATAGTTAATGTGCAATATTTCCTGGGGAAGAAGAGGTATATTCGGTAAACGTTGTGTTCGTGCATGAGTTTTCAATCACGGTCGAATGATGCCATGGAAAGTATATGGTTACTAGCGTGTATTGTATTTGTTGGTTAGTTGAAAACTGATCAAGAAAAAGTAATTATCAGACTTACTGAAGAGCAAGAATCACATTGTTTCTGAGGAGCTGCAGAATTGCATCGGTTATAAGTATTGTGAATGTCCACGGCACAAAACGAAAGGGGATTTGCCCTTATGATTTTACAGATGACTGGTGTTAGAAATATACTAGTTTTAAAACATTATTTAATGTATTTTTCATTAACGACGGTAGTTTACTGTCACATAACTTCAAACCAGACTCGCTATTTCGTGGCCATCGTTAAGCTAGAGATGAAATAACACAAAAAGCTCAACAAACCAAGAAGAAAGGAGACAACTATAGATTCATTTTGTGCCTCGGTGAATCAGTGGGAGACCGCTCGCTTACCTCTGGTACGTGGGGTCCCCGATTTGATCCCAGCTCGTGCCTAGTTTATTGTGGACAAACACCGTGTCCGTAGGCATTCTCGGTATCTTCGAGTTTGTTCCCACTTTCTTTATTCCACCAATTCTCCCATCATCATCCATTAGACTTGTTGCCTAAAGGCCTATAGAAATTGAAATTCAGACGCGTTTTAAGAGTCAATTTTTAATATACTCACGCTCCATTTTCAATATATTTAAAAGTAATGAACAAGTGACAATCAAAATGGAATTTTAGAAAGTGAGCTAGATTATTCTTTAGAGTATTTATCAAATAAACTAGTCCAAAATTTGAAAATCTTGTTATTGGTGGGAAATTTGAAATCCTGGGCTATGACGTCCTAACTTACGAACTTCGAATATCTCGGCTAAAACAATTAACTTCAAAATCTGAAAGAGTTCATTTCATAAATGCCAAGAAGTATGTCGTGTTTCAAAATCTCAGTATTACTCTTCATTTGTTCTGTACTTAAAAAAATTAAAACTAGAATGTGTGAGTACCAATGTATCTTAAGTTAAGGGCCCTAAATTATTACTTTATAAGAATGTCTATATTATAATTGTCTGATTCGTGCTTTTTAAACTTTGCACATAAGTGTGTGTATGTGTGTGTGAGAGAGAGAGGGGGGTGAGAAATTGAGAGAGGGGGAGAGTGAGGGATACTTCTAGAAGAACTGCAGTGAACTTCATAAAAAAAAGAGTACGTTGAAAGAAAAAAAGTTATTTGATGATGCAATAAAGCCATTCGTGGTTTTATTTTCGATGCCTTTACAAAGTGCTTTTGTGGTCATATATTGGCGTATCTCTGATTATAGATTAAAATAAGTATAGATATAGTAATGAATCAGGGCAGTATCCCTTTTGGAATTCATGCAGTGAAAAGTACGAAAACACACACCAGATATATGAAAATAGAATAGCAAAAGGCATAAAGACCGAAGTCCAGGGGAGAGACCAAGTTCCCCCTTGCTCCTCCCTGCCGACACCCTTGCACTTGTCCCAATCAAGTTCCCATAAATTAGGGAAAACAAGACTATAGCCATCAATCCTTTACTAGAGACACAATGAGAACAATTGTGCGAATTTGGAAAATAGTTGAATCGAAATGAAGTAGCATTGATTAACAATAAAATTATAATTACTCTAATAAGTAACAGGAGGAAAGCTGATAGGAAGTTGGCTAGATCCATGAAACTTACCTCAGTGTTCGAAATGGGTTAGAAAAGGTAAAAGAACGCTTGGAGAAGTGGGTTAGAAAAGTGAGGGTACGCTTGCACCTAGAGGTGCTGATTGCATACTGAAAGTAATGGCAATGAGCTTCTATTAATGTAAAGGTAGGGGTACGCCAAATCCAAAAGGAAAAGGTAGATGCACACGGCGCGGCGTAACCCCTTGTGTCCCCCAACATCGAGCACTGACTTACCTGCTATTCCACATATTCTTCCCCAAGTTCAACACACTCCTTTAACTCTTCCAAACGGAAGTCTTTTGTTTCCTCTGCAAACAGTTACTCTGTTACTATTTTGACTTCCGAATCTGTTGAAAATATATGTTCTTGCTATGACTTTTTAAGGTTAGGAAATACGTAGTAGGCGAACGGAGGAAGATCTGGTGAGATGGGTAGATGCACTGAAACTTTAAACCCTTTAAAATAGTCAGTGTCTGTCCAGGTTTGTGCGGGGGGACCACTGCACTGGAGAAATTTTGTAGTAGACAGAACCTCTTTCCGTAACTTTACTAATCGATTTTCTTTCAATTCCGCACGTCATTTTCTCACCAATTCACAACAGTAGTCTGCAGTACTTGTTTGGCCTTCTAAAGCTAGTCTGATCGTAAAATACTACCCTTATTGCAAAACAAAATACGTCCATGCGTGCTTACTTCTGAATCTTGATATTTTGGCCTTGGAGAACCCTAGTGTCGCTACTGTGAGAACTGTTGTTTTGTCTCCGGATCATACTGGTGCGTCCATCAACAGTTGTTCCAAAGAAATTATCAATTGATTCCTCAAAAAGCTGAAAAATGCACTTGCTCACTCCTTCACGTCTTTGATCTGTATTCAAACAAAAGTTTTGAAAATTTGCCGAAAAATCCCATATTAAATTATGGTCACAATCACTAGTATCAACTGTTATCTGTTGCGCATTATTAAATATAATACCACAATTCTGCAGTAACTTCGATTAAATATAGCCCCTTGTTATTGTCAAGACTTAACGGTATATTTGTGTCCTTCCAATATGCCAGAGTTATATCCAAAAGTAATCATTCGAATTCTGTACAGAATATTCAAAATGTAGGCTGATCATAAAGTTTTCTATGAGAACAAATCTGAGAAGAAAGTTCTCTGGGGCATGGTGATTTAAACGATGGGTTAATATATGCTCCATGGCAACGTTCTGCACTTCTTTTATCAGATTTTAAAGATATTTTTTATCTTTTATAAGATATATACGAAAAATAGATATTTGAGATAATTGTTTTCGCGCTTGAGATACTTACTTGTTTTCGAGAAACCCAAAATATAATTTCGTTCCTTTAACTGCACACTGTAAACAATTTTAGAGACAGAACGAAAACTAGCTGAAGTGTTTGGATTCATTATACCAAACAAGTTAATTATGAGCATGTGCTGTAATTTCGGTTGCGTCCGTATAATCTGAAATGATGAAGAGTAATCACAACAATATGGGTCATTAGTTCAGCGGCATTCCTTGCAGTCACCTCTCCTCAAATGATTACGCGTGAATATACATCATAGTTAATTTCATTATTGTCGTGCTCGATGAGAAATTTTATTTGTTATTTTGTAAAAATACTGTTATTAAGGAACTCAAATTCAGTACTGAGGACTAATCATGGGTACTTTTTAGGGTGTCTTCAATTGTCCTTGTGTTGCTAAATTTAAAATGATGATAATTCAATTGCAATTCCACATTCTCTCAATAACCCTTGATTTGCACCACACATAGCACATACACGCTATTACTTTATGTTCTGTCTCACAAGGGACACTATCAAGAAGTGCACGCCGAAAGCAGATTTTTTTTTTACTAAATCAAAAGAGATTCTAACGCCATAAAATATAAGTAAAAATTAATTCATGAATTTTAGAAGTAACTGAGAAATTGAAGTTTTTTGAAAAACAAAATTTGAATTTTCATGTCGTTTCCAACACAGAGGCAAAATTCAACAACCAAATTTCGCAAATTTCTGACACCAAACAAGAAAAAATGTATCTCCAATTTTCAGAATTCCGCTCCATTTTTTAGATACAAGGGTTCAAATTTGCAACACAAATTAATTTTCGATTCAAACACAGAAGCAGGATTTGATAGCCAAATTTTGCATATGAATCCCTGACATCAGAACAACAATAAATTATATCTTTGTCATTTTTAGAGTTCCGATTCGTTTTCCAGATACAAGGATTTCAATTTGAAGCCCAAAATCATTTTACAATGGAAATAGAGGAAATGTTCCCCAATAATGCCAAACATATGCATAAAATAAAATATAGTTTTTGGGAGTTGATTCGTATCAATAGAGTAGATATTAATAGTTAAAATATGATATAATCGGAATATCAGCGTTGCCAACCTTGTATAAATTTCTATTTTTCCAAATAGTACTTTCTCCTTTTATGGGATATCTGGTATTTTCTAGTGATGATAAGCATCATATGTGAAGCGCAGAACACAATGTTGCAAATTGTTATTATCATACCATATTAAACACTGAAAAATTAACATTTTGATGATTATATTGTATTATTCAGTTTCCAACATTGAATTCTATGCTTCACATACTATGTATATCATCACTGGGAAATATCAAATATCCAATAAATAATGCTGTTTGTGAAAATGAAATATTATACCAGGATGACAACATCGATAATAGATTATATCTTTCTCTCCGTCTTTTCCCACCTACGTGGGGTAGATGTTTCTTATGCGTCTTCTTCACAAAGCCCTGTCCTGAACTTCTTCCCTGACAGATATAATCATTCTTAACCCTATCCATTCATTTCCTCCTTGGCCTCCCTCTACCTCTCTTGCCCTCCACTTTCACTGCCATCACTCTTCTACCTACATAGTCATTTGTTCTCCTCATTACATGTCCACTGCAGTCTTCTTTCTTGTATCTTTTCAGATACGCTACAACCTTGGTTGTTCCTCTTACTCTCACGTTTCTCACTCTGTCTCTTATTATTATCCCCCACGTCCAGCGTAGCATTCTCATTTCGGTGACATCTAATCTCTTTTCTTATGCTTTCTTTCTTGGCCATGTTTTTGCTTCTTACACCATTGCTGGTCTAACAGCTGTTTTGTAAATCATTCCTTTATTCTTCGCCGTGATTCTGCGGTCGCAGAGAATGCCACATTCTTTCTTGCAATTTCGCCATCCCTCTTGCAATCTGTGTGTTATTTGCAAGTACAAATCGCTACACCCAGTAACACATGAGCCTAAATATTTAAAACTCTTCACTTTATTCAATCGTTCTTGTTGCAACATCATTTCTCCATCTCCTTCTTCGTTAAACTGAAGATACTCAGTTTTCTTTCTACTAATCTTCAGGCCTCTATCCTCCAGAGACTTCCTCGAACTCTCTACTTTCCTTTCAATTCTGCCCTATTAGTATTGAATAGTACAATATCATCGCCAAACATCATACACCAGGGGGATTCATCTCTCACATCCTGATTATAACGCCTATGACTACATTGAAGAGGTACGGGCCTAAGGAA
>JAGDQP010068264.1:0-11042 GCA_022664845.1 Lepisma saccharinum
TCTCTCATTTCCTGCCTCTGTCTAACAGACATCCATTGGTTTCAATGATTCATTATATGTGTTTCAATTTCTCCCTCCTTCAACTTATGTATATTGATTCGTCTCGCTTTTATTCTTTCATTTTATCGATACTAATACATGTCTATTTTGAAAGAAAAATTAAAAAAAGACGTTCTCATACTTTTTGCTGATTTTAGTATGGGCGAGACGAAGGAAGAAGAAAGAGGGGTCTGTTTACCAGACACGATTATGGAATAACAAGGTGCCCATTGGGTTGCCTAGCTGCATGGCGTTCGCTGTCGCATTTTTTAAAATACGAAGTGTGCAAAGCCAAACATAGGAAAAAATAATATTTATATTATTCTATTTTACTATTTCAAATGTAAATAAAGCTAGCTTTAAATTATCTGAAGTCATTTATGACGTGTGACATTCCCCCATACGGTTCTTAACGTTTTTTCGCTAAGAATTGTTTTGGTCTCGCGTTTTCAGTAGCGATATCTAATTTTCCCTTGTATACTACGCCCGTGTGAAAGTTGCGCCCCTAGGCTCTTGCCTATTGGTAAATCCGGCTCTGTTTACTATGTCAACCAACTGCTCAATGACGGGTTCGTCCACCAACTAACGGATCGTACTAACTTTTCACAGAGGTAATTACATTCATTGGTGCTATTTTTTTGTTTGTTTGCATGTGTTATACGGTGAGTTGAATTATACGAGAAAAATACAAATCTGTCATATAAAGTTGAGTACAGTAATTGGTTGTGGGGAAAATAACTACTAAGGGTACTATGATGATAAGTAAAAAAGAAAATATTTCGAATTTCCATAAAGAACGGTTTTTGGAGCATATAGATCTTGTGCCTGGATTTCACAAACGGCTTCACTAGTGGATTATTCATGAGCTGTCCTAGTAGTAGCGTGAAAATGTCCGGAACTCTTTTAATGACATTTTTGTAATTTTATTCAATAACCTTATGAAGCAATTTTGATGTTAGTAATATTTCTTAATATTCAAATCATAAGAGGTTAAAAATTTAATTGTTGAGTTGTTTTGTAATTCATCCTGAGTAAGAAGATTTTCTTAGACTAACAAAATAACTAGAATTGTTTGTTATTCCAACGTATTGTTGCACTTATATAATTTCTTTTATTGATCATACCTACAATTAACAGGATCAGGTTAGTAGAGTGAATTCAGATACGGATGCTATTCGTCAACTGTTAACATTAGTTCTACGGTTGGGTTTCTCCTCCGTTACCAAAATGGAAAGAGGATACTAAAAGGAGATGGGGTTCACTCAATCAATAGTAGGATGAGAAGAATCCGGTGTAAACTACCCCTCACTTAGTCCTCTTATCCTGTTAATCATTAGTTATGCCATTATGCTCTCACCATCCAATGTCAAAGTGTTTCAATTATACACAAAGTCAAACATACCTCGGCGGTAATTTCCCGTGGCGCCTCTGTCGAGCCGGATGTGACGCAAAATTTTCTCTTTCTCTCTCTCTCTCTCTCTCTTTGGCACGCCGCAACTCTTCGTCCAAAAAAGAAGGGAAAATAAGTAACACATTTACTTGGCTGAAGTTTTCGCTTGTCTCATCTTTAATTCATGATATATTAATCAAATAACTCCAAGGGTACTCACGTACCCTTACAGTAGACATCGTATTTCTAATTGGACGACTAGGAAAGACTTCCAGCATGTATGTTGCATTCTCTGAATACGTGTATGTACCCGGATAATATAAGTGGAAACTACGTTTTAATTATCTTGAAATATTTAATATGAAATATATATACTATGCTTCAAGATAAAATTCTACACGTCTTCCTAACCAGTGCTTGACAAATACTGGTACGAATATACAGACAAGTTGAGAGTTTTTAGTCATTTTGCAAAGAATTTAATGGCGTCCTTATGAAAGAAGATTATTAGGGAGATATTCAGTCTTGAAATCGGGTCACCAATAACTCCGTCTTATAACAATAGTGACTGGTTATTATTGTAGTAGTCTAAGTTTGTCTTTATTCTGTGACAATTTGTGTTAGTGCTCAACCAGTCATGTCCACGATCAGGTTCTTGGCTGCTTGATCTACGATATACCTGTTGGTAACATCTCTTTCCATCTTCCTCTTGTCTGATTGGTTGGTCTCCCACTTGTAGGAGTTTCACTGCTTTCTGGACTTTTCCGGTTTCCTGATTTCCTTGTTCACATCTGGTAATCGTTGCTTCATTAACCGGGCTTCATTGAAAGTTTTCGGTTCACGTGGTCTGGTCCTAAAAACGGCCGATTTTTGTCTTTAATTACACTTTTCTCGTTCATATAGTTTATTTGTGTTGTGACTTACATTGGCAAGCCCCATAGGTGTTTACAGGTTGGTATTCAGCATAGGTATCTCATGGCAGATACAAATATAGATGCTCACGTAAGAAACAGGTACGGATTGTTAGAGTAGCTGTGCCTCGTTTTTACAATTGAAGGGTGTGAGTCAAGAACATGGTAAGTCACAATGTTACACTTTTAAGAAATTCGAGATTTACTGCTGGACAAGTCATTTTCATTAGCTGAAAGCTGATTTTTCACGTAAGACTATACATAAAGGCTTAAAATATTTGTACCAAATTAAAATAACGAATTTCTATTTTTCATGCTGCTGTGTGGGTTACCATGTTTTATTATTTATACCATAATATTCGGTACCTGAGTCACTCAAGAATAAATCTTTTCACTGAACTCGCTGTAAGAAATGTTTAATATACAAATTCTTTTCCTTTTTAGTGGCAAGCTGGTATACTGCTCCTCGTTTCCCGCCATCTTAATTGTTGGTTACAATCTTATGAATCCCAAAATGTTACAATGAGGCTTACCATAAGTTCGTATTGCTGCCATCTATGGAGCACAATTTGAACTCGGACAACATTAATCGACGCGGTATGATTGCATTCTATTGGGTGCTGAATAACTAAAAAAATAAACATTTGTGGGTTACCATGTTTTTGCCTCACACCCTTCAATTATTTCTTTCCAGCATATCTAATGCAGTTTTTACATTATAGCTATCTGCTCCATGTGTAGTGTAGGACGTTAAGCCTCTTTGGTTTGTCACCTTTTTTACGTAGGAAATTAAAAATCTCCATATGTGTTGAATATTGTCTTTTGTTTCCAGTTATTTTTGCAGATAGTTGGTTTCTGTTACAAGACTCTAAAATGATGTCATAATACCTTAGGCTTTTGTAATGTTTCATTTTAGCCATATCTTTTTCTAGGCAGTCACAGTTTAGTAGGATCCTCCTTACTCTCTTCTTTGTTGTGCTGAAAAAGGACCTCCAGCATAGCATTTCTCGTCTTTGAGTCAGATTTTCACTGGGTTTGTGTCACTAGCTTTTAGCAAGCAGGTCCAACTACAGGTTGAGAGGGGGACTGGAAAGAATTCAGGAAACACCCAAAAGGGATTTCAAAACACAATTAACGTCTTGCTAAAGCTATGTCTAGCACAAAGCAAATGTCAAAATGAAACTTTACGATTTAAACAGAGCTTGGTTGAAACACCTCCTAACAATAAAAATTGACAGAAGTTACTAACCACAGGACCTTTAGGACCAAAATATTCAGGAACCTGCAACTAAGTAATTGTTTATACAATTAAAAATATACGATAATAAATATTGTAATTATAAAAGCTAGTAACACAAACTAAATGAAAAACTGCCTCAAAGAACAAGAAATTCAGAAGGCCCTTGTTCAGCATAACAAAGAAGAGAGCCATGAGGCCCCTACTAAACTGTGACCGCCTAGAAAAAGATAACGCTAAAATAAAACATTACAAAAGCTTAAGGTATTATGACATTATCATGTGAGAGTTTTGTGACAGAAACCAACTATCTGCAAAAATAACTGGAAACAAAAGACGATACTCAACACATATGGAGATTTTTGAATCTCCTACCTAGAAGACAAACTTAGAATACTAAAATAATAGCCACAGTCACTACCACCAGACCACTGAAATCGTGATCCACACACACAGGAATACCGAAAAGAAAAGGAATAGCATCTAATGAAAAATTAAAAACCCCAGACTCTGAGAGGAGTTAATAAACACATATGGGTCCCTGGAGAAACATATGAGCACAGAAAGCATCACAGGACAAAATAATATAGTTAACCGGGAATGCCGGCAAACCGCTAGAACGAAACCAGAATCACAGAACACTTACAGAGCTACATAAAGAAAAGGGAAAAGCTCCTTTATTAGATATACGAAGAAAGAGAATCCAGACTGCTGGTGTGAACAGGAAGGGCCGGGCTCTGGATCGCATATTATAATGAAACAAAAAGGCCTAAAACGACAAGAAAGAACGAACCTAAGCGGTAATATACTGTCTGTATGGTTTCTCCGGCTAGAAGCGTAAAGGGAGAAAGTGCATATTTTTACTGCGTAATTTCTTCAAAAATTGGCGACCACCGTGGGGCCGTAATAAATCAAAACGCCATAGACCCGTCGATAAATGCCCAAAGTGGTTCATTTTTGCTCAGAATTGTTGTGAGTGAATAACAGATGGAATAACGAAGTTTCACTTGTATAGACGTAGTCCAAGTGGGAGAAAAGTCAGGGGGCATATTCCTCATTAGATAAATGTAGAAGGCAATGGCAAAGCCAATGTTTGGTTTCTCCGATATTATCTTATGTTGTATAGCACCAAACTTTATGTATGGCGGGAATACCTAGGGTATGCGCTGGAATTTTTTCGTAGGTGTTGCCAACTTCATGTGTTACCAACGTCATGTGAATTATGAAAAATATCGGATTTTTTCGTAAAATTTCAGGTTTCTTCTTCTTCTCTCTCTAAATATGAAGCACAATGAGAACACATGATATACCGGTTGAATCTCTGTTTTATGAGCTTTCCAACGAGGTATCATCTATGACTGTCGGATAATTAGGGAGGGCACAAGCGTTGCCAATATGAAGACCTTCGCCTATTTAAAATTTCCTCCTTCCAACACAAATTTCTCCGCCAAAACTATGAAAGCTATCACAATTGATTTCCGGGTTACCATTTTTGTAATGTGGACAAACATTGGAATAAAATGACACTCCACTCGTCTTTACCGGGTGAAGGGGCCCATTTCTAACATTGCAACTTAGTATACAACCGCCCAGATTATTGATTTTTCAATCACACAAGGTCACTTGATTAATTTTAACTTTGTTCATCCTCAACAACTCTACAAACAATTGTGGTAATGTTTTAATAATGATTATGCAAAATTTCATCAATATATTTGGAAAAGCAACAGCGTAAAGATATTTTTGCAGGGGTTGAACTTCGAAATTTGAAATAGAAAATGGGGTAACTTTTATACCATTGGAACAATCATTCAAACTGCTTTTAATTTGACAAAGTGGAAAAGAGAATAATATAATTGTAATATGTAAGATCACCAGAAGCAGAGCAACACTAGTACTTATGTAGTATATACGTAATAGGGTATGTCTAGTTTCATTCCTCAAATGTAATTGATTTTGATATGTAGAAATGGTCCGCATTCTTGACACCAACTCAAACAACAAATTTCACATGCGTACCTCCAATGTCAAGCGTGATCTTTGGAAATGGTCTGAATTTTATTAGAGTTCTTTAATAGTGACTTTGGAAGTAACCTTCAAAAGTATATTTTATTGCAATGCCTTTTGGAACATAGCAATCAAAATATTCAGTTAAAAATGGCCTTATATCTCCCTTCTTTTGTACATGCACATTTTAACCAGGACAAACGAGAACAACAGTTGTCTATGAGAAACTCGGGGAACAGTTATTACCTCTGGTTATCAATTATTTTTTAATGATTTCAACCTAATGATATATTACTTAAATATTAAACTGTAACTATTTTTTTTTCTTTTGGGAAAACTAAGCTTCTTAACACCACGAGTTAAATCGCATGTCAAAAATAATACCAAATTATTACTATAGCAACACAATCGATGGAGGTAGCAGGCTTACGCACAGAATGAAATATACTAATCAACTCTGAATTATACATTTGTAAATAATAACGTATCTATGACTCTGGAAGAGAAGGTTCAGTACTCGCAGCAAACATTCATAGATAATCGCAACAATCTAAGTCGAATTTTCAACATCACTTACTTCCCTCAGTAAAACTGCGATCGGTCGGAAAGTACATCTGCTTAAAAGGCAAATGTGTCTACACTAAATTCTCTTGTTAAGGAGACAGAATAAAGAGAAACTTAGGATACATGACTAGGGCCAACTTGCAATTCCTTGGTATTTGGATGAGAATATGACTCCAGCAATTTGGTGAAGTAAGAGATTTAAATACACATACAACCCTTTAGACAAAGCCCATACTTATTACATCAAGCAATTGTATAACAATCAAACCCTTGTAACGATAAAGATATTTTGAGTAAATATTGTATATATTACAAGAGAAATCTTACAAAGTTTATTTCATCTCAATTCGATCCAAACATTAGATATTATTATCAATTCTTTCATATTTCATGATTTACAGAAGTGTTCCTTGATAAAAACTTTCCCATGTAATGGAGTGTCCTGATTTCAACACTAGGAGTGAGTATTTGGTTCAGGTAAGATGAGAGTCACGAGTTCAAGTCCTGCCGGGCTCAATTTATCAAAGGTTGTAAGTTCCATCCTTAGAAGCTCACCAGCTTGTTTAGGACGTTATTATCAATTCAACCAAACGCACGGAATCACTCATATACAAAATACCTCGCGTGGTATTAGAATGGTTTCCAAAGCGGCAACTGGGAGATTCACATTCGAGTTCAGGCTACGAAATGGCAATTTTTTCTTTGTATTTTTCAGTTCGTCCAAGGTGGCTCACGTTATTGACTACATTATATACATTATTGTCTAACAAAATAGTAACAAAATGATAGACGTTGAAGACGTGAGACGTGAAACGTTGAATATTACGCGTGACTAAAAGAATATCATATCCTGAGCAAGAAATGAAGGGTAAATTTCACTTTAAGTTCAGTCAATATAAAATTTACAGAAAAAAATTAATGTGTGTGGGAGTGTGAAACGCTAAATAAAACGGAAATTTCAAATAAGAGTGCAAGAGCTAAAAGTACCAGGAACAATTGTACAGTTACAACGTTCAGGCAGAGCACATGATGTCAATATTAAAGGCGATGTGCATCGCGTATAATAAAACAATCTAATCTGACTTTTCTAACTTGTCTAAGTTCGGCATCGCTCAGACATCATTGGGCTCGTCATTTTGGTAGCAAAATACGTGTGATCTATAACACGAAGTAACGCTATAAGTACTGTATTTATCGGCGTATAAGACGCACTTTTTCCCCTCGAAAACAGGGTCTTATACGATGGAAAATACGGTATTCCTCCGCATGCCTCCATGTTTGCATATAGTGAGCAACTCAAGTACAAATTTAACGAATTGATAGTAACACATGAGTTTTAGTACTATTTTTTTTGCATTGCTGGCTTGCTTTGTGTTTCTAGAAGTGTCTGTATTAATTATTTGCAATGGAATCAGTCTATAAAGCATGCATACGATTCAGTAGCTGGTGGAACCTGGGAAACCGAAAGTAAAATTTATACAAAATAAACATTAAGTTACAAATAATAATATTTCAGTTGCACATACTACAAAGATAAGATTTAAAAGAAAAGAATTGGGAGTTAAGTTTTGGATCCACGAAGAAGTTTGCAACACTGTTTAATACAAACTTCATTCAGGAATCAATCCTTCTCAAAGACTGTTCATATTGGCACGGGTAAATGGTTAGAGGAAGCAAGAAGAATCATATCGGTATCATTGAACAAAGAAAACGGAGGAAAGACGCCCACTGGTCCACGGTTCTCGTCAATAACGCTTACATCTATAAATACTGGTGGGAACGTGAACACACTTTGAACCTCAGATAAAAGTGGACCACATCAGTTAACGTAGCGCCCTGTGTCCCATGCATATGTATTTTAACCCTCTCTCCTGCTCCTCCCTCTCTTTTATTCCTCTCACTTTGAAAATAAACCTCCACTGAAATTGCAGCGACTGGCGCATTATACGCTTAACTTATCCATTAAATTGCAATTTAACTAGCAATCAAAATTCCACTCTTCTGTTTTTTATTGTTAGTCGAGATACAAAGTGCACTAAAAAAATGAGAACTACAAAGCGAAACAGCATCTAGTGGTTATAAAATAGCCATTATATCTGGCTGTTGTTGTCATCGTTATTGTACAGGCGAAAATACAGGAGTGTTATCAGGACGAACAACGCCATTGGATATAATATTAGAACAGGTAAATATTCGAAGTTGTTCAGAGAATTGTGAGGATATATTGTACTTTTTACTGGAGTACAATAGGTGACTGCTGGATGTTTCTAGTTTTGTCATACATATTTTATATCACACACCGAATCTGTAGCTCCCTGCAGTCCCCCCGCTTTCTTTCGGAGTGGAAAGAAACGAAAAAGGTTTGGTATGTGATTGTTATTCATTTGTCAATCATCAACATTGTAATGGGACTGTTGGGAATAGGACTTTACACACGTAGACAACGTATATTTCCTCTTAAATATTGCAAGATGGAAGCTACGATGTCTGAGGTTTAAAGAATTATAAGTAAGCAACAGTAGTAAGGATGTTGGTTTGGCAAAGTAATAGAAATAAAGGATGAATTATCATGTGTCTGAGGACAAAGTAAATTGTTCTATTTGTTGATTCACACATGAGAGAACCAGATCGTCGCAATAAGATTCGTTACGTGAGCAAAGGAGCTGAGCAATCTTTTGAACGTGATGTTTGGTGTTTGCATGGTGTATTATAAAAGCAATATGATCTTATTTTCTAGCCCATATTCGTGATCTTTTAAAAGAATTTTTTTCATTCTGTTTGAAAAAATAAAAAGATCTAACCTGACTTTTCTAAACTGTGTTTGTGAATTTCCTAATCAATGTTTTTCATTGCGAATAAAGAAAAGATAACCTACCTTTTCCAACTTAAATGAAGCAGAACATTTTTCTAAAGGAGAAACGAAACAAGTAATATTATTTTTCAAAAAGGAACTTAATCTGGGTGGGTAACAAACCAGGTACTATTGGTAAACCGATCTGATCATTCTTTCATCAGCTAAACCATGAAGGCAAATTTTGCATTAGCACAGTATAAAATTTCCGTTTCCATTGCTCTATGGTAGAAGTAGGTAATGGAAAGAATTACCTCAAGTAATTTTCAATATTCAAATGTCATATCTTTCCCTATTCCCCGTATTTCGCCTTATTCAAAGTACCATAGTATCCCGGCGATCCTCTATGACCCCAGGCCGAAGGTGTGGATGTAGGAATCTATAAAGGTCAATTGAAAATTCTTCGTGACATATTGGTACCTATTAATTTTACTCACAAATCCTCCCCCGTAATATGATACAACTTTACTCGCCACAGTAAAGGAAGTCTTTTGAAAGTATCCTACCTACTTCTCATTCCTGGCAGGTTCCTTTGGTCCTCTTTTAGCACATAAGGTCAGACTGAGGAAAAAAAAATCCTTTCGAGCTATGACAAATACTGAACAACTCACGATGGAGAATTATCCCTATCGGTTATGTTACCTACACTTATTTGACTCTAATCGTCATCAACGAGGGGATACCCAAAAGAACCCGGAATTTTGTAATAAAATTGAGTGTATTTATTTTTGGATGTTCCAACTTCAATCGCTTTCAAAGCACTGTCTATTTGATGAAAAGCATCGGTCTAAACCAGTTTTCCATTTTCGAAGCAGTCGTGAAACTCTTGCCAAGTGATGATACCTTTTAGTGGCTCTCTTGAATTTTTCTTCACCTGTTCCACATCTGCAAAAAGTTTTCTTTTGAGGATGATTTCATTCGGGGGAATAAAACTAAGTCACTTGGAGCAAGTTCGAGTGAATACGGCGGGTGCAATAGCTGGATCATGTTGTTTTCCTTTAAAATGGTTTCAGAATCAAGGTTCTTTCTGCTGCCGAGGCACGAGTTTTGCTGCAACTCTTTTTCATTTGCAATGTTTTGCTCAAACTCCGTTGCCACGAACTCGAGGGCGCAACAAACAAAACAACAAGTTTCTCAGTGGCTCTACGAAGGTATTCCATAACCAGTGCACAAATTCTGGAGGGTCGCCCGGATCGAGGTTAGTCTTCAAGTGACCTCGAAGTTTAAAAAAAACACTCGTAAAGTTTTCCATTTCCCAGAGCAGCTTCCTTGTAAGTCGTTTCAGGCATTACAGCTGTTTCCTCAAACAGTAAACAGAATTTAATAGCCACACGCATTGTTTCCACTTTCCTGTTATGAAAAAATCGCCGAACAAGCGAGAGGCGCTTAAAAAAAATATTTATTACGTGGCACCTCTAATTCAGTCCATAACGCTGGTCGGCAGATTGAGGGTCTGCTACGTTTCGGCGCCGCCGTTTGGGCGCCACCATTTAGGCGCTGTCTACGTTTCGGCGCTACCATTTCAGCGCCAAATGAGGAAAACGGAATTATTAACATACCTAACGAGGTAAAAAAAAAAAACTGAAAATGTTGGAAATTATTACTCTTTTATTTCTTATGTGTAGGGAGGATCCCAACCATGAGAGTTGGATTTAGATCAAACCTTGCGAAATAAGTATTTCGACGTCACTGAGACCGCAGATGATAGTCATTCGATTCGCTTTGCCTTCTTGTGGACGTAAGAGCCCCGGGAAACTAAATTTCCACACAAAATTGCTATATAGGAAATATTTAACTAAAATTTGAATATGTGTGAAACAATTAAGGTGAGCCAAACGAAACTCACACAACGTAACACTAACTAAGGCAATAGCGAAAATCGTAACAAGTGTTGCCAAATCAGCATACAAGATAAAAATATTTAATCAGTAATTTACTTCCAAAAGGTGTTGTATCCATTTTGGTCGCTCAGTGAGCATATTTGTGATTTCTGGATCATTTCTCGAACGCCTTTCAATATATACAATAGTTTCTTTGAAAAAG
>JAGDQP010068265.1:0-11042 GCA_022664845.1 Lepisma saccharinum
TATATTCCTGGCAACCCTGTCTTCACGACCTCGTTTTATGTTCTTGCTTTGGAAGATTTTTGTCTGCTACGATGTGACCTCGTTCAGCATTGGCTGTAACTGGCTAATTTGCTATTTCGGAAGCTAAATCGCTCTGGTTTTTAAACCATTTCACCTTGTCATCATCGTCTTGTTCCGTGCAACAGAAAAGGCATTTTAGTGAACGGGGAAGGGGCCCAGCAAATCCCCTCCTCTGTCTCTCAGACTATAATGTTCTATCAACGTTATGTAGAAGGAAAGAAAGGTGATTTACGTATCATTGAGATAATGTGTATTCTTCAGACAAGCACATTACACGGATGAAAAAATGGTTTGGTCAAATTATTCAGATAGCACGAAACAATCTTTTCAGACAAAAACATTTTAAATCATACTATAAAAACCATAAATCATAAAAAGTAAGACTTATGTTATAAAATATAATTTGAATTCTTGAAGTAAATAGAGCTATTTTTGTTAAAATTGCGATTTTACAGGAATAACAGTATTGTTATATCAATAACTTGTATAAACATCAGCCAGGCAAATGCTGGGATGGTAACTACAAACAAGGACCTGGCCGTCTACCTTCCAACAGCCTCTCCTCCACCATATTCCGACCTGAGCCTGAGATACCTAAAGCCCTTAAAATAAATTCAAATACGTAAAAATCAAAGTCCAAATACATTTCTTACAGATTGTTCTTCTATTTGGTTTTTATAAATGTTGAAACGTGTTGTTTTATACGGAAATAAATATTTAAAAAAAAAAAATTGGTTTCTCTCATAAGTCGTCAAGTCTTGAAATAGAAAAATACAAATTGTAATGTAGCGAATACTTTTCTAATCTGGTTAAATGTTACTGAGAATTTGCACAACCATTCGACCACCCATTTTACAATTTTTGAAACTTGTAACAAGACAATATATTAGGTCTGCAAATTTTGTAAATAGTTATTCCGCCAGCCCACCCCTCTCCTGTGGGAGGTGTGCCACCCCCAACTTTGAATTTTTTTTTTTTACGGTACAAAAGCGATAGAAACCGTGCAAAAATACTTCCCTTATACCCTCCTAATTTTGACTTTACATCCTCCTTCCCAAACTAAAAATCCTGTTTGGAAAGTGAGAACGATAGAGCTTACGGCATTTTAGATAATTCATTTCTAGCCGAAATAATTTACTACCAGCGAATTGTGACGTCAGAGGCTGGGCAGTCAAATAATTAAACTAAAAATGAATTCTTCTAAACACTTCATGTCATAGAGCGTCCTATCACCTATACCGTGCCTACTTCCCCAAATTATAATATTTTCTTCCGTAGTATTTCCATATATCGTATACTATTTAGAAATCTAGAGATACAGAGGCGAGCCACATTGCAGGAGCGCACTCTTACAGTAACACTATTTCAAGTGGACACTTAGATCTAGAAGAGATATACATATTTAAAATCAGCATAAAAAAACTGAGTTTGTATGTAAAATATTAGGTGCCATTGGTCAGTGGTTAAAGAGAAATTGTTGATACAATAGTCAGATTCTTCTCTGTGGAGAGTGATATAAAAGTGTTGAAATACCATTGTATTTTTTAATTGCTGATAGAAATGGAAAGCAAATACACAGTAATGAGTACTGGGTAGAAGACGCTTCCTTGTGGATGCTATATACTTCATAGCCGCCATCTTGAAGTAGGCCATATTGAATCTCGATCGATTTTCTTTAATAAGAAGGGGGGTCGTGTAATATGTCATTCTGGGGTAGAATTTTACGACAAATGTATTTCTGAAGTAAGTTTTGTTGTAAATGAAATAATGTGAGATATAAAGTTATGTGACGCTAACTCGGGGTAATGATACAATAGCCTGGAAACACCTATTTTGCCTTGACATAACGACGGAAATGAAATGCGTTCAAATCCATATCGGTAGGGCACTATACTCAAGAACAATTTGTATACACTTTGTTTCATTTCCGTCACTATTTCGAGAAGTAATGAGTGTTTCTAGGCTATTATATTGTTACCTCATGCTAGCGTCACATACTCTTATCTCTCACAATATTATATTTACGGCGAAACTGACTTCAGAAACTCATTTCTCGTAAAATTCTAGCCTAGAATAACATATTTATTTTATTTATTTATTTATTTATTAAAGTATTGAAGGTTCGAGGACCCGTAATACATACTTATCCTACGTACAATGCTTTTTTTTTTGTTAAATCAAACTGATTTTTCTACATTTCTCACCATTTTTTCTTGTGTTATACCTCCACGTTACATTTTTTTTTTCTTTTAATCCTCTCTACTGACCGGAAGAGCAGGGGACTGTTTTTCTTCCTGTTTGTTTTTAATTGCCTTTTCTCTCTCTACCAGAACTTTTTGCAGGAAAATTGCCAGTTCGGTTAACCTGTTTTTATCTTTCTGAATCATTATCAATTGTAAGAATTTGTTCCCCTCCTCCCTTATCTCTGGTAATCTCAAGTGTTGTGTCCTTAGGTTATCCTTATGTTTGCAGTTAATTAAAATATGCATTTCGTCTTCCCCCTCTCCACAAAATATACAAAACCTGTTTCCCACTTCGTCCTTTGGTCCATTCCATTTCCACATCCCCAGCCGAAATATGGCTACCGTCCTTTTTTTGTCCCTGTCTAACTCTAAATATGATTCCACACCCTCCTCCATCTTCATGTCTAAATATCCTAACAATGAGGATTTCATTGCACATTCGTCCCTCAGCTTTTGATATTCTATTCCCATTATTTTATTCCTGATCTCTTTTAATTCTTTCATCATTTGCAAATTCGGTTTCGCCATCAAATTTTTCTTTCCTATGTCACCTAGATATTGTCGAATGCCCTTTAGCCAATTATTCCCCCTCCCCTTTTCTTGATGTACCAGACATGTCTTCTATATTTCCCTGTTCCCCCCATCCTGCTGCAGCCTAATCCAGTATTTTATTGCTCTAATTTTTATCATCGCTGCAGTTGAATTCCTTCCTGCCTCCAGTAGTACTGCGCTATTTGGTGCCGACTGCGCCACCCCGAGATATTGAATAACATATTACACGACCCCCTTCCTATTTCAGAAAATCAATCGACATTCAATATGGCGAACTTCAAGATGGCGGCTATGAAGAATATACCATCCACAAAGAAGCGCCTTCCACCCAGTACCTATTACTATGTATTGGATTTTAATTTCTTTCAGCAATACGACACTTTTATATCACTCTCCACAGACAAGAATCTGACTATTGTATCAACAGTTTCTCTTCAACCACTGGCCAATGTCACTTACTATTTTATACACAAACTCAGGTTTTTATGCTGATTTTAAATATGTATATCTCTCTTCTAGATTTGAGTGTCCACTTGAAATAGTGTTACTTGTTGACTTTTAACATAGCTTCAGAATCACATTAAATATTATTTGGAAGGTGATTTTCATGTTTCATTTTTCTTCCTTATTGTGTACCAGATCATTTAATTTCAATTTCTATACATTTTTGCCATGTTAATTAAATACACTTATAGTGTCTTCCGTTGTTTCGAAATCCATTGCAATATAGTTTCTTGGGCACATTTATTGCACACGATAAACTCTAAAATGTACTATTTTTTTTAAAAAAAAAGAACATGTCTCACTTTTTCTTCCTCTTTTGCTTGCATGGATTTTACCACCCCCTTAATTGAAGTGTCATCCTCAAATTCTCAAGCATTCCTCTCACTTAAAAAAAAATACGGTCAAAAATCTATAGAAACCCTGCAAAACTCGATTTAATTAAACCACGCTAACCCCGAGTTTGTAATTTCACCCCCTAAACTGGAAATCCTGGGGGGTTCAATGATTACCTGGCTTTTGAACATCAGAGTTAAAACAAGAACTTTCTAATAAATTTCAAGTCTTCATCATTTGGTTCCATAACTGTGGGGATTGTACTACACACTCAAAATTCATCTGACGCAGCAAGTATGTCACTGTGTTTCTCATTTACACAAGTGAAGCAACGATTGTAAAAGGGCGTTATACGAGAGCTATTTGTCATTTCAGCTTTACGGTTACTTGATCTGAAAATTTTCAACCATCCGTGAAAAAAGCCCTGTCTTACAATCTTCTTACTTGTTACTAGGTACTTTAAAAGCTGTTCCTTTTCACAACATAGGTTATTTGAATAAAATAGTACTTAATTTTTCCTTCTAAGCGCATTTATTTTAAGGCGGTATATAATTTTCGGAAATAATTTTTATTCGAAGGCAGGGGCATTTGTAGCGATCATTTTGTGAAATCGTCTTTAAAGACGATTAACTACACCATTATTATGTGTTATTTGGGTTGCCTATCGCGCGTGTTTATCGTTGCTGTCTATATCCTTTAAATAATAAAACGAGCCTAACGTCACAAATGACGTTATATATATTGACAAATCACAATCTTAAGTTACTTGCACCCAAGCAAATCACAGTCATGGTTGTACCCCAAGATTGCAGCTAAGAAGAATTTCTGTTTGCCTGTCAATTACTTGACTCTTACGTAGGAAAATCCTTTTATGCACCAGTCTCTCAATTACTTACCTTGTTCAAATGATTAGGTACAACTTCAAGCGTGCGTTTGTTAAGGCACGTTTTACTTCATTTACTGTTTAGACATTACGACATATTTCTGACGATATTACATTAAGGTACTACACCTACATGCTAAACTACATTTGCTTCAACATTTTCTCTAAGGATTTTTTTTTCACTCTCAAAGATTAAGCTTTCAAATTATGATCTAAACACTCTGTGCATCTTTACTAGTTTAAAGCAGTAGAATTGATTATAGAGTGGCCAATATCAGGCGAGCTGTGGCTGTTAAATCGTTTTGTGAAATCGTTCTTAAAGGCGAGCAACTACGCCATTTTTATGTGTAATTTGGGATGCCTATCTCTCAGTGTGAAGTAAAAAAAAAGTGGACTGTTATTATATGATACGTACCGAGAATTCGTTGCATGTTTTGTTTATGTGTTCTCGTGGGGTTTTACTTGCCAGGGCTCGTCCAAGCAAGCTGTTGCTTGATAATCTTTGGCAGTAAACGCGGCTTGTTTTTGTTTATAGTTTTCTTGTGAGTGACACTAGGGGCGCTTATTACGTTCCCAATCACGTGCGGAGCGATAGTCAATCAGTGAGCTTCTGTTATTCATATATCATCTTTAAATATTGCCCGGCGCAGAGTATAACAGAACAGCCAACTGAACTAGATAAGAACCAAGCAGCAAATTCAATCAAAATAGCATAGCGTGTTACGTTTTGCCGTTCTCGTGAGTGTTACTTCAAACTTACTGGAATATTGTGAAATAACTATTAACAATCTTATGGGAAATTGGATCAAAATCAACAAGAAGAAATGTACTCTCACGGAAGTTTAAAAAAAGTATGAAACTTAATCGATTAATTTTTTTTCATTAATGTCTTTGCTTAGATCTATGTGATTGTGTTAAAAATGTGCTTTTTCTTTGTTGTTCTATGTGATTGAGTTTATATATATTTTTTTTGTCGTATGTAATGGAAGACTATGAATAGGCATTAGCCTGTTGTTTTCCTAATAAATAAATAAATAAATTATTCTCCTCCCATCACCCACCCTGATATTGGTTTTCTGTGTATGAACACTTGATGTCGCAACACTCGCATAATTTCATACGTTAATTTTACTTTGTAAATTCACATTTTTCTGTCAAGTTCGATTATAATCTTTGATTTTATTTCTCTTCCGCTTACAAGACGAACCAGCGCGAAGATAAAATGAAAGTCAGATACATTCCAGAATCACCAGCACATGTTTCTCCAAAATGAAGGGTAGTAACAGTTCCTACTTGTTATTTTGTTCAGAAGTCACTGTAGAAAAAAAAAATATTCTGAAGTGTTATAAGTAAATGAATTGACACTATAATAGATTATTGATTTTTGAATCGTCATTTTTGGTTGCTCGTCACCATCCTCAGCTCAGATTAAGTCCAGTTTATGGGACTTGAATTAACAATATTCTAATCTTGATAAGAGATAAGTTTAAAATTGGTGTAATTCAATTGAGTTCGTTTTAGTGTTAGCGTGTTGACGGAGAAGAAATTATTTTCGCTATCGCATTTATCTTTCATTGATGTTAAACTATGGCTTTGCAAATCCCCGTGAAAAAAAAAAGTCAAATAAATCATGCACGTTTTTCCTTAATAAATTACTAAAACATTGTGAAAAACGATTCACTATTGTAAAATCGTGTAAATACAAAGTGCGGCAAAAGTTTGGAAACACCCTGGTAAGTAGAATGTCGGCTGGAGGTAGTGAGACCAAATGGGCAGTGGAGGCAGTGAGACGGGCGATGGGCGCCATGGCGGCCATATTAAAGGGCCACCATCTTGGATTTAGGTCGAGAATTTTAAATCAGAATATCACGTGACATTTTAAGCTACTTCGTTCCCTGAAATTCAAATGTGAAGTTTTTTTTGTCTGCGTTTAATTTTTAGGACATATGAACTGTGAAAGTTGGGATTTGGCGCCTTGCAACATGTGCTCAATATGGCGTCCATTTTAGAGCACACACAATGCAGGTCGTCTCTACCAATTCTCATGAACCATGCGTAACACATCGGGTTCAACGACGGAATTCTGAAGATGGTGTGGATCGTTATTTATTTTCATGATAGACCATGTTTTTCATATGGTCCCAGAAACAGGTGAATTAAGGGGCCATCGATGAGATGTTGCCGATCTATCCAACATCTCGGAAATTGGAGATCTAACCACTCTCACACCTCTGAATCATAGTATAGGGGCGCACCATCTTGCTGAAAAAGCAGGGAAATCGCCTTGAGGATTCAGCAATCAAGCACATCCATTGTCGCGAAGGACGTCTTGGTATGATACGTTGTCATTTGTCTAGTTAGTGACGATGTCCACAAGTCGTGTACCTCATATCCCATATCGCACCATAACATTGCTCCCACCACTTGCTTTAAAATCGTCTCTTCACCATGGTTTGGCATCACACTAGGAACGATGGTTCTGATTATTGACCTCACCATAGCCATAGAACAGGGCATCATCGGTAAATAACACACACAATTCGCATTGTATCGCTCCAGAGTCCTTTATGTAAACAATAGCCACCTGTCTCACTTAAATGTAATTTTAGCTCACACGGTTGTCACTTGTTTTCACGTAGCACCCGTAATACGCACTGATAACTGTCATCGCCTGTAATCGTGGAGCACTGGATCTTCACAATGGTTTCCACACGTGCTGTTGCCGTGTTCTCGTCGGTTGGGGTCCTTCGTCGTCCACTGTCGTTCACAGATCCCATCTCATCAGATTTCTTTAATATTTTGAACACCGTTGCGTATGATATGTCTGCTCTCTCTGGATGACGAGCATTGAACTCAGTTACATCACTCTGGTACTGTGACTACCACTCATCAGTACAGTATTGATCTGTTCGTGGAGGGTTAGCGCCATGCTGAATCAAGAAACCATTACCTTTTGCCAAATCCCAAATCTCAGTCCTAAACAAGTAAAAGTGGATGAAAAATGACTTCATATTAAAATTTCTGGGAACAAACTACCCTAAAACGATATATCACATAAGCCCCTTCTTGTTTAAAATTCTCGACCTGAATCCAATATGGAGGATTTCAAAATGATTCCTCCATCAGATAGAGCACCATCCACATTACCAATTCTATATTTGGTCTCACTCCCTCCACCCATTTTCGACTTAACAGACACGTATTTTCCTCACCAGCATTCTAACTGCAAGAACTAGGATACGGTATAACCAAACTTTGAATATTGCTTGTGTTTCGGCTACATTTTTACATAGAGCGTTGTATTTTATTTATTTATTTCAGTTTATTATGGAGCCAAATATTTGACTTATAGACACTTAGTCAACCATTCTTTCAATATTTATCCCGAGAGATCCAAAAATTAATAATACTTTACAACACTTAATAATACTTTATAAATTCTACTAGTAACGTAATTTTAATTCGTTATCCCCGGTGCACTCGTAACCTGACTCGAGTCAGGTTGGGTCATACTCACCCAGGTCAAGAGTTGAATCGAATCGAACGGTGGCGTCAAGATTGTTCAGTTTACAGGTCGTGTTAGGACTTGTTCCGACTTTGTACGACCCATTGAAAGCACTACAATGAATGGCTTATCTACCTGTTTTGCAATCAATAGGTCCTGGGATCAGTCCTCATACAGTGGGGATACGAAACCGATTAAAACTGTAGGTCCCGCCTTCAGGAGAATGTCATCTCGAGACAAAGGAAGGCAAATCTAACCATCATTGGGTTATCGTGCCTAGGGACTGTTAAATCCAAGCAAACTCTGTAAAAAAAAATGAAACGAGTTCGAATCCTGGTGGGAGCAAGATTTTCTTTTCTTTTTTCTTTCAAAATACATTTCTATAATATGCTCTATCGGCGTCAAAAATAAGTACCCACTCAGATTTCACGCTCAAGCGTATGCATCCCAAATGCAACCAAAGTTTAATGGGTTGCATAAGCATAGGAGAACGAGAAACTTGCATTGTGCATGATCGTGAAAAGTTTACAAAAAAAAGGGGGGGATATACAGTGTTGTCTTCACGAATCATCATCCAAAAAGATATTTGCCCTATGCCTTTAGATTCAGTACAACAATTACAGTTAATCTGTCTTTGGATAGGTCCTGCCTCGGATAGCTCAGAGCCGCCAGAGCAATCTTGATTTGTGCGTGGTTCAGTGTTGCCAACCCATTCCGAAAGATATATCCGAATCAAACTTGGAACAAACATTGTACGACACCTGTGGACCCTGTTGTCAGTGTTGCCAACTTATTTTAAAAATAAAATCCATATTTTCAAATTGCTTGAATTACGTTAGACGTAGCTGCACCAAACGTCGCTTAAACATTATTCGACACAATACAAAAATACTATGTGTGCCTCTGTCCCCAAGCATGCCGGTTGTCAGTGTTACCAACCTAGCTTATAAATTAAGTCTTTCAAATTTTATCCATGTTGATATGAGTATTTTGTAAATATACTTATGGTTACAAAAAGGCTATAAGCAGTCGTCGAACGCAGATGCTTTGAAATACCTACGTAATTTTAATTCAGTCACGTAAACAGATTTGTTGGTTCAATTTCTTACGCGGTTCAGTGGAGGGTGCTGAGATAATTATCTTGAAATTAGATAGGAATGAAATAAAGTGGGCGAAGGATATGAAAAATTTCGTGTTTTCTGCAGCTAAGTACCCAGATAGCATGCTAGCTTGTATCAAGGTTGAGTCAGTCAATTGCTTTGCGTTTGTCAAACAAGATAAAATTATGTAACAAACGTTATAGAAGCTTTAAATAAACTTGTTGGATTAACATTACTGTACTATCCTGGTTCTAGTCCAAGTCAAGCTTGCTCGCGAGGAAGCTTCTTAAATTTGAAATCTACTTAAATTTTGTTGTATTGCTAATTCCGCTATCATCTGAGTGTGCTTAGTTTCATCGCCCGGCACGACTGTTTCACACTGAGATATACTCCGCCAGCTTCCGCTGCTCTTAGCGATCTGAAGAACTAAGCATAAATACGGCTTTAAAAAAGAACTTTATTTCCGAAGCCTTTCAGAAATAGCAAGAAGCCATGAAATGTTGCAAGGTAATGGAAGGTAGAAATTCAAATACAATTACCTACCATTTTATAGTTGTACACAGAGTTGTTAAATATGAATCTAACTTAATACTAATGAACATGATGACAATATTCTCAGCCCCTTACCTCAGTGATTAAAATCGAGGACTCGAATCGGCAATGGAGAAAAACACCGATCGAGTCCCGGTGCTGGTCATACCAACTGAGCTTTTCTTCAGTCTTGTCAAGCGGTACTGCCAATTTGGTATCTGTACGAAGGGCTTTCTCTGTCCACTGACGAAGGCAGCTACGTCGTCAAAAGGAAGGCAATCTGTCACACATGTGATGAATTTGTGCCATAACTCGCTCATAAATTTTAAAAAATAAATAAATAAAAAACTGTAGTTATACTCTTTGAACAGCTACGCGTCAGCCCAGGATAGGACGGGACAGAAGATATTAGGGAGTTTGCAATCGCCTAGTTTGCAGGTACCATCCCACTATTTGCCTGGCGTTACAGGAAAAGCCGTGGCAAATCGTCAGTCGATGTGATCGAACCCAGGCAGTCCAGAATGCGAAGACAATGCTCTACCAACGGAGCTACGATCATTTGGTAAAGAAAGTTGATGATTCGTGTTGTTTCTCGAGTAACGTTTATGATCCGAAAGTCTCTAAAAAAAAACAACTGATATTAAAACCATTTTTTGTTTTTTTAATTCATCGTATTGGGATGCATAGGCTGGAGCGTGAAATCTGGGTGGGTACTTAATTTTGACGTCGATAGTTCATATTTATTATTAATAATTGCTCTCATGCATTTTTCGTAGATTAATGACCATGGGTTGGAGTAGGTTAGGTAAGGTCAGGCTCGGTTACGTATCTTTACACTTTCTCTTTTCAAAGTTGCATTGATGCTTGGCATTGATATTTCTGTGAATACCTCATATTCACAACTCTACGTACCTTACTTATAAATAAGACCAGTGTTCTAAATATTGGTTCGGCAATCTTAATTTTATCCGCATAATAAGGGAAACAAAAGTTTACTTAATAATTCAGAATATGTCCAAGGTTTAGAAAAATAATCTTGAAAGGAAGAAATCAAACCTACTTTAAAATAATAACAATGGTGATCAATAATTTGATATTCGATATAAAACTATATGTGGCCATCTATTTTCCACACGTTAATAATACTTTACAAGGGTTAAATATAAGTGCAAAACAAATATTATGCATTGACCCAGGCCTCGTGGGCCGCGCTATAATGTCGCGGATTTCGGTTTGAGAATGGGTACTCACATAGGTTCGAATCCTGTGATCGACCATTCTGAATGATGTTTTGGAGGGGTTGTCTCAGTTTCAGCAGGAAAATGGATGGA
>JAGDQP010068266.1:441-11042 GCA_022664845.1 Lepisma saccharinum
ATGCATATGCTTATAAGATTTTTATAATTATCCTTTTCTTCAGTCATGTCTAATTATAATTATTAATATAGATTTGATTTTATCAATCTATTCTTGTTTCTATCGTATCAAGTAGAAAGTACACAAATTATGTTAATTTAATTTCTGTGTTATCAAAATTACTTTGCAATTTCTTTTATGTCTTGCCATGAAATACATGTTAAAAGCTATCTTAAAACACCTGTGCATTTTACATAATACTCACCAAGTCAAATAGAAAAAAACAGTCTTTAACTTATTCTATAACAACGAGTAGGTCTGAACCTAATAGTCAGCTCTATCAAGATATATGAAGACACACGTGAATTGAAATATATTGAAGTCATTTCAAGAACTAAGTACATACTACCTGAAAATCGTCTTTGAAACTGTTTTCTAAATATGTAAGTTAAAATTAAAAAACAATCAGTTTCTACCCCATTAAATTAGTGCAATATGTATTAACTAAAGATCTCTAATACATTCAAAATGGTGCATGTGTTGAAAGAAGAAAATTTTATCTTCTGTAACAACGCATCCATCAATTAATTATGGAAATGGGAGGTGGTAATCATGAATAGAAATTTAAGAAAAATGACACAGAGAAGTAGGCACATAAAAAAACGGAAATAAACGACATACAAGCCTATGCAGAGGTCAAGACAGCGGTAACGGCGGAAGACAATAAAAGGTACATGAAGAAGCTATTTTACAGATACGTTACACGTAAAAGAAACAAAAGTGGAAATATATATGCTAAATAATTTGACAAAAAGAACAAAATGAGAAAAAAAAAAAGAACCATCCGATATCACATAAGTAGAGAAGGTACTAACCAACAGAATAAAGAACCACGAACAGTTGGAATATTAATAGAACTATACACACATGGAGGAACGAACGTGATCAATGCGCATGGATTGATCAGAAAGATGTGGAAAGAGAAGAAGATACAGAGTGGGAAAAAAAATATTGTACCAATCTACAAAAACAAAGGAGATAAACTACAATGACATAATTACAGGGGTATCTCTGCTATGCACACAATACAAACAACTCTAACAGACTGATGACGTACACAGAAAATACAATAAAGAGGTATTTACAGTAAAACAGCTAGTAGAAAAAGCATAGGAACACAGCGTAAATATACACCAAATCTTTATAGATCTCCAGCAGGCATATGACAGAATTAATAGAGCAAAGTTGCACGACATTTGGATAACTTTAAAATATCTAGTTAGCTCATAAGATTAATAGAAGAGGGTGTCTTCTAAATGTTTAATTTCTAAATTCCGTTTTTTTTTCAGGTTTATTGATAGTTTTCTCCAGGTCATTAATTTAAAACATTTTTCTTCTTGCGAATAAACAAAAAAAAAATGTTTATCAATTAAAATAAGAGCATATTATTTCTTTAAGTCACTGGAAAAATAAAGTAAAGCTATCCCTTGTACGATACGCAAGCGCAGCGACGGCGCGTAGGGGATGTGGAGGTAGCGCTCCACACATTCTCGATCTACGGTATGAAGTGAGGTGCGGTGGTCAGTCCCACACTCGACCGCCTTTACCTTCCCAAGGTGCCCAGGAGTAGTACTAAGAACACTCTGACACTCAATTTGCTAGACGGCTGAGTGCACCTAGAGAAAATTCTCTAGTGTTCTGGCCGGGATTTGAACCCTGGCCGCCTGATTCGAGGTCAGACTCGCTACCGCCTAAGCCACGGCGACTCATTTAGGTCACTGTAAAGCATGAAAGAAAAAATATTTTTGTTCTAACTACAATCCATACTTTCAGAATATTTCAAACAAGAAAATATAGTAGAATACACCTACAAGAAAGTCGGTTGAGAAAATTGTGCAATAATAATAATAATAATAAAAAAAACCACAATCAGTTAAATATACGTTTCATATATTTTTTGTAAACTTCCATAAGAAAAATTGTTCACATCCATCAGATCCAAAATTTAGAATTTCTTTATGGTTAGTTGAAACTGGTTAGCATAATTTATGTGAAACCAACCAAGGTTCCTTTAAAAATAAGAATTTAAAAACAGGAATTGATGTGCATGTAAAACCCAACATCGAAACACATTTTAATATATAGTGTATTTTATTTCTTAAGAACTTTTTTTCCAAAACACTTCCCCCAGAAACCCCCTACTGCGCAAAGGAAGTGACAGGGTCGTGTCGTGAAAAAAATTATTGCCTTCCTTCTTTTTGCAGGGTTTACAACCTCTAGAAATTTAGTTTAAATAAATCTTTAGGGTAAGTTTATAAATTTTATGCATTTATATATTTTTTGTACATATTTTTTTCAGCATGAAAAACATATAAGTCTTCTGGGGCCGCCGTGGATCAACTGGTAGAACTCTCACCTCTGGTGATAGGAGTCGTAGGTTCGATCCCTGCTCACAGTTGGGCTTTGTGGTGGACAAACACCGTATGCGTGTGTTTTCTCGGGTTTATCTTTCCTCCCACTTTCATCATTCCACCAATTCATCCCATCATCATCCACCATCCGGCCTGAACCAAAGTTGCCTAAAAGCCTCAAAACTAAATTCAAAAATTCATATATAATTAAGTCGTCTAATTATGTAAATCATTGGCCAGAAATTTTTTCGGTGGGGGAGGGGTAGCCAGACTCTATTTCCTGTTTCTGCCAAAATTTTGTATAGATTATGTAAAATATCTCTAATAATAATAACAACAACAATCACTAGGACTCATTTATCGTCATATTACCGAGGGAAAACGGAAAACATCACTCAGGTTCGCCAGTACCGGAAATCGAATCTGGGTCCTTTCGATTACAATTCAAGCATTGCTGACAAACTTATGCAGATCAACTTTATATTTCTTAATGAAGTTTTGACGAAGCGTTTATTTTTGGTAGAATTAAGTAATTTTGTTTTTATGGAGGTTGGCAACGTCATTCATCTGTTAATATTTACGATGCGGTTAGAAGCACGTGCCCTGTGGGTTGTTAAAAGATTTTGTTTCAGACAAGGGACGAAGGTTCTTATGATATGGAAGAAACTATACATGGTTAGTGATCACAATTTATTACACATTCTTTATGGATGGAAAATGGCCAGTTATTTATATCAATACATTCAATAGATAGCAATATATCAATGTACCACTAATTTGTATGCAAACAAAAAGTTTATTTTATTTTATTAATTACCAAACTAAAATAAAGTCAGACTATAAAGTTACCTAACCACAATAAATAAAATCAATTCAAATGCTTCTGAAAGTACATTATGAAGATAAGGTAATTTCAAAACTTAGTTAAAATAAGAATCAAAGTATGTAACCACATTATCCCCCTCAGTAAAAGCCCAAGACATGCATGAGTAGAGTACAGAAGAGAAAGATGAAATAAAGAGTAAAAACTGAACATTAATCAGAAAGTAGTAGTATGGTTGATACCAGCTCACGTGCACTCGGTGTCATCACATCTGTACTCACAAGTCTGAGTTCCTAAGGAGTTTCTTACAAAAACTGATTACGTTAAATGTCTCACTATACTACTACAAATCAGTTCGCCTAGTAAAGTTACACAAGAAGCGTATTTGGAATGAAAGAGAAGAACTACGGAAATAGAATTTAAGATCAACATACAAAACGAAAGCAATGTTACAGAACAGGAAACCCAAAGGTAACGAAACTACTGTATTAGGGGAAGATGAGATCGGATTAGAAGCAAAGTTCAAATACCTAGGAACGATCTAAGTGACAACAATGACCAAACAGAAGAAATCTGAGCAAGAGTTGCAGCAGCGAATACAACTCACTACAAACGATTTTCAGGTCCAAGCAAATAACGTGGAACATAGAATTAAGATTCCGTGAAACTCTTAATCAGACCTCTGATATGCTACTGTCGCGAGACTTAGAGCATAAGCAACAGGGTAGGAGAGATGTTGGGCGCTTTCGAAAAGAAGGTTCTACAAAGAATATACGAACCAGTCAAGACTACTGGAGAGTCACCTGTTTTACGACTTCAGAGGTTGGAGATAGTTCTGCCATTACCATGGGTCTAGAATTCTCGTCTGTGTCTAGAGGGTAGAAGTATGTGTAGTTTGCTGTTTTAATTTTAGTGTTCATTTCATACAGTTAATTATTATTTGTTCTATTTAGCGTGGATCGTTGTGTTCTTAGCATGGGGTGTAAATTTTCGCGTTTATGTGCTTTATGCAATAACGTCCAATGAATATACAATTGCTTCTTTCAAAAATAAGGGAAAGAAAGAACTATTATTTCTCACCTGTCTTCTAAAGACTCTGGTGTATGTGCTTTGTGGGTAACGCGATGTAAGAAGGAAGATCTATTCAGTTTTTGGAACAGTAGGATTTGTTCTGAACATTTCTGCAACAAAGACTAGGAGAGAGAAAGAATTACAACACGAAATTTTAAACCTTTGAAACTTTTCCAACAAAAATAATTTTTAAAATGTGATTCTCTTATAAATCTTCAAAAAGTCTGCCCGGGATGATAGACAAGCATAAGGTGAGTAAAGAGCGTGAGAGAGATTTATTGGGTCAATCGTCTTCCAAGAAAAGCTGTGTGGAGGAAACCAGTCAAAAAAGAGGTTTCAACATACTCGGAAAAGAAATGAAGATCATAAAAGAGAAAATGCACTACTAAAGATAAAGTAGAAAATTCGCTGCCTCAGGTATGAAGAGAAAAATCCTACAATAAATCTTTCGTATATAAACTTTTTAAGTGCGAAAAACTTAATCCCGTTAGAGAACGTAAAACATAAATAAATAAAGTGCGCGAAACCTTGAACAAGTACGATAAATCACACGTTGTAAAACCTGGGAGTCATGTGATATTAAAAATACCATCCACCATCCGAAATTCCTATTAGTGCAATTGAACGATTTATTGGGCTACAGCTGGTAATAAGAATTCTGCAAATTAACCAACATATAGCCAGATGTGAAAAGCAAAACCAATTCTAGGAAAATCAAAAAGCTACTCAATTGAACTTAGAATTCAAGAAAATGGGAGTTTTAGTCTGCATGTTTACTACAAAATACTTATCTTCTTGGAAAATCGAATGTGTACATACATGCATCCAATCAGGCCCCAGTCCCTCAGTAGTAGTTTTGTGAACTAGCACAAAAGCATGGAGATTGGAAGATCCGACTGAATGATGAAGTGTAAGAGTTATTTAAATAAAATCTAGATGTGATGAAGATTATAAAAATCCGAAGATTGGGATAGGGAAGCCATTCCAAAGAACGAAGGAGGGTAGGATTCCGAAGACGTTGAACGAAAAATTTTGCAAAATAAGACAAGCAGGAACACCAAGAGTAAGATAGAAAAAGTTAATGCGCACAGATGCTTCACAGGATGGAGAAGGGCAGCAATGGATAGGGATAAGTGAAGACGAAGATTGAAAGAGGTCGAAGCCCACTGAAGTATTACACACAAAAGAATATTAGTTTCCTTTACATATACGTAAGGCCGGGAAACTGGGACAGGACCGGCAAACCGGGACTGTCACTCCAAAAGGCTTTGCCACTAACTGGGAAGAGATTCCTTAATTCTTCTTACTAACGCTGCAGGAAAAACCGGGGTAATGTCCTATCCATATGTTCACGTCGTGGGTCCTGTTAGTACCCAAGCAACTGCTTAGCGACGAACGTGGATAGGCTACTCACCAACCCGCATTAGCAAACAGCGTGAGAGTCAAATGCCTTCACCCCTTCTTTCTTATCACATGGTGGTACAAGTAAGGAAACAGCTTTGGAGGACCTCATTGCACGGAGGACGGAATGCAGCTAGCAACGGAAGCGGTTAGTCCTGTAGGAAGTCAGAGGGTCAAAATACTCTTGTAGGAGAGGACAAATTAGATGAATGGAGAATGAACTTATAAGGATTAAGTGGAACATCATAGGGCTATCAGAAATGTGGAGGAAGAATGAAGAACAGTTAGAACTATCGTCATGGGACATGTCCTACTTCAAAGGAACAGAAAGTGGCAAACCGAAAGGAGTTGACTTTATAATAAACAAAAACCTAAAGTCACGGATCACAGAAATTGATGGAATTTAAGATAGAATCGAACTGGTAGTAATCAAGATAAACAAGAGATACAGAATGGAAGTTATATAGGTATATGTTCCAATAACGTCACATCCGGAGGAGAAAATCGAAGACCTATACGAGGAGATATAGAAGATTTTGGATAACAGCAAATCAAATTATAAAATTGTAATGAAAGACTTCAATGCGAAAGTAGGAACTAAGTAGAGCAGGAACATGAAAGTGAGAAACTGGATTTGGTAAAAGAAACTAGATAGAAGAGAAGGTAATGGAATTGTCAAAAGCCAACGGACTGTTCATTTCCAATACATTTTTCAAGAAGCTGACCCAGACATGGAAAGGCCCAAATGGAAAGGCTAGAAACTAAATAGACTACATTCTACCGAATAACAGGGAAATTCTTTAAGACATGTCTGTTCTGAACAGTTTCAAAATCTCGAGTGATCATAGGATAGTGATATATAAGTTGAAATTAAATGCTAGACTTGAGAGGAAGAAGCTTATCAGAGGAAAACCACCAGTTTTGGATCTAGAAAATCAAGCAAAAAACCGATATGACATTCGAGCAACAGACTCAGTGTCTTGAAAGAGTTAGAAGATATCAATAGTAGAAATAAAATACTGACTGAGATAATAGGAGAGACAGCCACGGAAATAGCAGGAATCAAAAAAGAGAGAGCAAAATCTCAGAAGAAACAAACTCTTGATGAAGACAAGGAGGGAAATGAAAGAAGACGAAAATTACATGAAGAAGATGCAGTACATAGAATTAAATAAAACCGTAAGGAAGAAAATAAGAAATAAGAGAGGGTGTCTAATATACAACAAAAATCTTGTTAGAAATAATTGAGGAAAACAAGAATCCTGAAAATAATTAAACAGCAACTCATGATAGGGAAGAAAACAATGGCAGTTAAGAGACCAGACAGGGAATTGTACTACTCTGAAGAAGTAGGAAATGAAGTTTCAGAAGAAAATGTTGTAGAAGTCCCAGACGTAATGAAAGAAGTGGATGAAGTACATCGAGGAATGAATAACGGAAAATCGCCAGGAGAAGATGGACTCACAACAGAGATGTTTAAAGGGAGTTGAAAAGATGAAAGAGGAACTTGCCAAATTATTCTCAATGTGATTAAGAGAAAAACTCTCAAGTTGGAATAATGCTATTATTATTTTGTTGGACAAAGAACACGTCGAGAACTACAAACCAATTAGTTTACTGTCAGATCTATACAAAATGTTCACCGAAGTTATTTTGAAAAGTATTGAACGAGTCTTATATTTTAACCAGGGAAGGGAACAAGCCGGATTTCGTACAATGGACTACATACAAGTATTAAAGTACTAATGAATATGAACTTCCTCTTGTACATTCTTTTAAGTACACCAAAAGAAATGGACAATCAACATGCTGCAAAGAAGGAAATAAAGATTCAAGGAGAGATAATAGGTATAGTTGTTGAGTATGTTTACCTACACCAACTCAAAACTTCGAAAACCCAGTTGACGGCAGAAATAAACAGAAGATGTAAAATGGCGTGGAGCTCGTGTGGAAAACTGTACTTTATTTTGGAAAGCGAACTACCAATGTGTCTCAAGCGTAAAGTTTATAATCAATGTGTCTTACCTGTGATGATGTACGGTTGTGAAACTTGGACACTGAATGCACGAATGACTCAAAGATTAAGAGTCACACAAAGGGCAATGAGGAGACGCGTGCTAGGAATAACCAGGAGGGACAGGAAGACGAATGGATAAACGTACAAGATCCAGGATGGCGACTTATTCAAAATATTGTAATAGTTTCCTAAACTACTCTTCGTAACACACTTTTATGCCAAATTTCGTATCTCTAGCTCAAACAGTGTCGAAAATGAATTTTTCCGGTCCGCCATACTGGATCCAAGATGGCGTCTTTGGAGACATTTTGTAATATTTTCGTAACCTACTAGTGATGATATACTGTTATACCAAATTTGGTGTTTCTAGTTCCAGCAGTTTAGGCTGTGTATGTTATGCAATGGGTTTTGCGGCCATTTGGATCCCAGATGGCGACTTTTTCAAAATGTACTTTTTGCTTAATCTGCTAGTGATGTACTTTAATACCAAATTTCGATTTTCTAGCTCCAGCCGTTTAGGCTGTATATCGGCTACTCAAACCTTCCCCTTTCAGGTGAGACATACTTAATTCTTGTTTTTTTCAATCTCAAGAACGACAAAATAAAGCAGAATGTAACAAGTATTAACAGCTGTTTTGTGATTAAATAGAATAATACTCAACTACTTATGTAAGAAGTCATTACTGTAGAAAACATTTGAACATATATTTTACTTAACATGAGTCACGTTAAATCATGCGTTTGAAAAGTAATCTCAAGCGTACTCAATATCTGAACACACCTCAGCTTCAGTTGTTGATTTCGGGAGTTGTACATGGGTTGCCTTAATTCCAATTTCTTCTGCTGCTTTGCGTTTCATACGTATATATACATTTGAATCTTCACGTCCTCCCACTTGCACAATAGCAAGACCTGGGCAATATCCAGCCAATTCCTCCTTTAATTTAGCAACGTCTTCTTGAAGGTTGCGTCTTATTTCCCTGAAAAATAATAATAAAAAAATTATTTGAAAAAAAGAATAACATGTCATAGAGATGTGACAAATATTGAAACAAACACTGGCAATATACTGTCAGATAGAAGCTGTACATATTACAACTGGAATATATAGTACATGAAAAGTCCCCGGATATTTTTTAGCTTGAACAATCCTTCTCAGCCAAGAGCAACATAGTAGCTCACCATTTCACTTAAAATGTTAAAATTCACCGTGCATCTATAAACATGTTTGTGATGAACACACTACAGACAATAGTCAATACACTCTAAAATGTACGTATTCAAAATTTTGCTAACTTCGGTCGTCGTGAGATGTGATGTGTCAGACTAGCATCCAAGATGATTCCGAGTTCGAATTCCCATTTGAGCATGGACGTTCGTGCATTTTAAAAAGCATTGCAGTCTTATTGGGACGACCAGTAGTTATAGTCACCCAAATGGCACAAACAAAACCAAGTTTATCTCGTAACATTTAGTATGGAAAACCGTAAGAGTCTTAAATGTCTTAGATGACGCCATTATGCAAAGGAGATATATGCAATATAATTACTTACATGAAGAACTCCTCTGTTAATGTTGGCGGAAAAATCCTGCTCAACGTAATAGCAGAAAATGATAGAAAAGTGGAGAAAAGTAGTGACTACTCTAGTGTGTTTCATCCATCTAGTAAGAAAACAAATTAAATGAACAGTTCTGCCTTACATATGGTTTACAATGGCAATATTTAATGAGGCAAGACATGTATAGCGTAGATGAATTAATTGGCCAATAAAGAGATGATCTTAAACATCTAACCAACTTTTATTTATTTGACAATCAATAGATATAGCCCAATTTCGGCCATTCTACACTGAATACTTGAGCAATAACAAGGGGGAAGAATTTTACAAGCAGTCGGTCATGGCCTTATTGAAGATACCAACCCAGTATTTACTTGGTGGGAAACCAGGGAAAACCCCAATAGATCAATCGAACCCGGGTCCTCTGTTCTACATCGTCAGTACTCTATTACTCTTTTAATTTATAATGTTATATATGAATTGCATAATGTGAGTGTATTTGAATAACGGGTACCCTTTTCTTTTGTAGAAAACAGTAAAAGGACTGAGAATTATTAAAAAATTAGGTTGAATGTATAATCGAATATTTTTCATTGTTTATTTATTTTAATATTGACGAAATAAGGTGTCCAAAAAAGGGCTACAAAGTTCTGTTTAGAATGCCACTATCGATACTCACGGATGGACTACGAGTTATAATGCAGCAAACTTCGTTAGTGAATCTGTTGTAAAGAATATACGGGAAAAAAGCAACATGGTGCTTCATTTCGCTTAAGTGTTTGAATAAACCTGAGGTTCCGTTTGTTCTTAAGGCCTTTCTTTAATGCTCCTTAACCCTAATTCCTAGATTCCTTCCTGCCGTCCCGTCCCACTGTACATTGAATCAGATTCGCAGGAGATTTTGTACATAACCGAAGAGACTATGCTATCTGTGTAGTAGCATTAAAATTTATAAATTCTTTTTCCACCGTTTTTGTGGTATATAGTGTCAGACTGATGGTACCTGTTAAAAACTTCCTTCGAATTAGGTGTGATTGTAGAATAAATTGGTAATGTTAAGTATTAGTTTCAATCGTCCTTTTTTCTATTTGTTTGGTTTAATGATTTTTTTCATTGAATGGTAGTTTTCTACTATACCCTTTTTTCAAAAATTTTAATTGATTTCCAGTGTCAAATCTTCTGGGCTTGAACATAATAGTTCGTATACCCGGCAGAACATCTTCCAGGTGTTGGCTTTTAAAGTGAGAAAAAAAAACAAAAAACGACACGAATGTATGTAACTAGTGCTGGATGTAGGATTCCTTTAAACCGGTGTGAAATCTGTTATTCTCTTTCTTAAT
>JAGDQP010068267.1:0-11042 GCA_022664845.1 Lepisma saccharinum
TATATATTATTGTTAAAATATAAAGTAATTGCTTTAAATTCAATATTTCCTTTACGAAAAATACGCAATTATACACGCCATGCAGATAGTTGAATCAGTACATGCAGCTTATAGACAACAAATTATGGGTTCGAAGTTCGACTCCAGTACCAGTCAATCTACAACATCAAATAGCAGTGTTCCAGACGAACAACATACAACAAACCTGGACGTATGAAATCATCCGAATCAATCCAACAAGAGAACTCCCATATAACCAATCGTCCATCAACTTAGACAACAGCTTGAAGTATTAGTACCATCACGATAATCCCGTGGGACTCCATTTATTTTCCCCCATTAAGCTACAGTAACTACACCATCACAATAACTCTAACAACTAATGGCGAATTCACATACATATAACTTTTTCATATGTGTATTTATCATGAACGCTCACAAAATTAATTTGCGACAAACACAGACGTTATTTCACATATTCAAATGCACAGTGGTTATGGACTACCATTTATCAACTGTTCCATAACACAGACAATATCAATGCATATACCGTTCTGCACTTTGTGTAGTCCAAAACGAGTTATACAAGCGACATCATTCTGAAAGGCTTCCGTGAACGACACCAGACTAGCAGTTCTCATGAGCATTCTTCGTTCGCCTTTCCCAGCATGTGTGGATTAAAGAATCAGGAACATTCAGTGGCATGCCGCTAGACGTGACTAAGTGATAAGTGTTTGTTTATGTATGAAGGAAATCAAACGGAAAGTGCCTCACGATGACAGTTTTTAAACGGAAAATCTTCACAGAAAATGCGTGTGTCATTCCTTAATTCTGGAAGTTTTGTGTTTAGGGATAGTTGAATTTACAATTACGATATTAACCTCAAAAATCCTTCGATGCAAAATGACTCAATAAGTGACTTGGAAGTTGTGACATTTTGTAATATAATGCTGAATTATTTAGTTAAAAACTGCTTAATGGACAAAAAATGAATTACATAAAAAGTTAAAGATATATTTAAAAACAACTAAAAAGTATGTAAACCAACAAAAATTGTATATTGAACATTATATAATAAGATGGGGATAATGTTTTCTCCAAACTTTTCTTTTCTTAAATTACTTTTGTACATATAGGGTAAATGTGGTAGATATGTTACGCAATATTTTTTTTGTTCCTTCTTCGTCGCCTTAGACAAACTTCCGTCTGCGATTGAAATTTGCCGTCACTGGGCGAAGCGTCGTATAATATACAATTCAATATAATTATATATGTAATAAATATAAATGTATTTAGTTTTAACAAACAGGACACGAACAGATATTTCATATTTTAATAATTCTGTGTTAATATTGTTAGCTAAGGATAACGAAGGTTTGTATTTAGATTTCATTCATGAATCAAGGAGACAGATGCAGGCGAATATCATATTTCATTGACAGATCAGAAAGTTACGAATTTAACACTCACTTGTCAGTACTCAAATTTCAAGTTTATTTAGCTGGTCCAAAGTCAACTTAGGCTAACAATACAAAGTTCATGTTGTGTAGACATTCTATAGTCCATCTTGGTCAGCTGGACGAAGTGCGAAAAGCATCAGCTAGGCAAGAGTCAATCGGTTGTGATTAGTGCTCTGCGAGGACAGACCTCCCAGAGAAGAGAACTCTGATTGGAACATAAAAATCAAGATTGATATAAAAACATGACATTCGATACTTCATGACTCTCTGTCTCTCGCTTTCAAACTCAATTGTAACTCAACAGATCGTTTACGAATAGACTTGGTGCTCTGTGTACTTCAGTATTGAAGATAGAAGTTGAATTATCATCTGCTTCTAGTGACTTCATTCTGATCTGCACTCGAACCTTGTATATTACATCAAATACAAACTATTATATCAGTTCTCTGACTGTCTTCTATCAGCTGAATGTTAGGTAAGTTGGGAACTGTTTTACTTGCTTGATATTGATCATATATCTATTAATGTGTTTGTTGTCATAAGTTAATCAGTGGATCAATTTACGTTAGAATTAGGATCGTGTGTTCGTGGCATTTAATCATTTAACATGTAACTTAATAATATTAAAGAAGTTCAAATACAATTCAATTTCCCGAGTTTCCTTCCAAAATAATTACTTTAAATTCCCTGAACATTTACTGCATGTGAACCTAGATACTAGCACAATTCTCTATTAATACGAGCAACGTCTTTAGCCCCCAGGCGCTTCCTATATGTTCGATATATGAGGTAAGTGGGTTCTAGTGAACATAGCCTATTGTACACATTCTGATACAGAATTATATTGCTCATATTCCACATATATTGCTTAGTGTTGTCATCTGACAGTATATTGTCGATTTTCAAATGAGAAGTTGATGGAAGAACTCTTGTTCTCAATATGTTTGGAAATGACTTCTAAAGGTTGTGATGTTTTTTCTACCATTTGTAACTTTCTTGTTGAAAATAATTTATCTTGGGACAGAGTTGTAGGAATCTACACTGACGGAGCACCAGCGATGTTAGGCTCTCGATCTGTCTTCATAAAGCTTGCCAAAGAGAAGAATCCTACAATTATTGGCTCTCACTGCATCATCCACAGGCAAGCTTTAGCTTCGAAAACTTTACCAATAAATCTGAACTGTGCACTAAGAGTGGCTATTAAAGTAGTTAATTTTGTAAAATCAAGTGTTCTAAATAGCCGTGTCTTGGAAGCCTTGTGTAACGATATGAATGCCAAACACAAAAGTTTACTTTTCCATACCGAAGTTCGACGGCTGTCTAAGGCAAATATATTAAGCAGGTTGTACGAACTGAAGTCAGAAGTGGACGTATTTGTTATGAGTGTAGGAAAAGTTGAACTTAATGATTGCTTTACTCATGAAAAATTTGTGTTTTCTCTCGCTTACTTACCTTGCAGACTTTTTAAAAATATTGAATAATCTCAATCTAAAACTACAAGGTAGAAACTGCAATATACTAACCTCTTATGACGCGATAAATGCTTTCTTGGAAACATTTCAATTGTGGAAACGTCGTCTTACCGCTCCTACACCCAATTTTTCATCATTTCCTCGACTGAATGAAATCCTTGACAGCAACGAGTGTCATCTAGCAAATTGGAGAGACACTATCATTGCACATTTGGACATCCTTCATGATGAAATCAAATTTTATTTTCTTGACGTGTGTGCGGACGATAGCAGTACAAACTAACAAGAAGTTATTTCACCGTTCATGTTGATATATTTCCAGACAAGATTCAGGAGGAGCTTCTTTAGTTACAGTGCGAGTCAAGTGCCAAAGAACAACTTCATTCGATGCCTCTGGAAGGATTTTGGGTTTGTTTTCTTCCCATGTATCCACAAGTGGCAAAGAAAGTCATACAAGTCATCATTTAATTCCCGTCCACTTACCTTTGTGAATCAAGATTTTCAACATTGGACGTAATAAAATCAAAGTTTCGCAACCGTTTGGACATGGAGAGTGATCTCAGATATACATTATCGAACTTTACACCAAACATCAAATAGCTTGTAAAACAAAGGCAGTGTAAGCCATCACACTATTCATTTTGGTATTTGACTATCTGTTTAAGACAGGTCTTCAAATATTTTGCTGTATATGAAGACAATATTTTAGTGAACTTTTATTGAATATTTTAAAAGATACATACTTCTGGAAGCGTGTCTGATACTTTTCAGTTAAATCGCTTAGCATGTGAAAGAGTGCATAAATTGCTCACTCCGTAATTATACTTTCAAGCAGACTTATTATAAATAGCTTCATTTTTTTTTATCAAAATACTAAGTCGCAGAACCGTTTTCCTAGTTCATTATTCTTATAAACCTGTTTGTGAAGGTAAAACAAAAGCACAGATATCAAATTGTAGCTTTAAGGCGTTGTGGGTTTTGCATAAGATAACGTGCCGGTAGTTATTCTGTACTGGAAATCTATTGATTCCGTTTTGGATGTGTTAATTTTGTTACTTTCCGTCAGTCGCCTGCACCCCCTTGAAAGTCTTGCACGCCCCCCAGGTTGGGAACCACTGTTCTAGAACTTAGCGAGTCTGAGGGGATGCCACAAAAACATTGCTATAACACGTGATAACGATTAGAAGATAAACTAGTATATTAAAAGAGCTGAACGATACCGTAGACTTATAACGCTTATGTACACAGCCCGTAAAGTTTATCGAAATTAGAAATTTCCGAGAACAAAATATATTCTGCCAGCCACTCGAGAAATTATTTTACCTGTCCACTATTTAATTTAATTACTTTACTACCTTCTGGCTATTTTAACTGTCAATGGCACGTGACTTCTTTCAACAACAGCTGTACGTTATATTAATTACAGAACTGGATATAAAACTTAATTGTGATGAAAGTTTCAAATAAATACTAATAATTGTCTGACTGCTTCTTTTAATACTCCTCCCCCTCCGTGATCCCCCCCTATATTAAATTTCCAGAAATAGGTTGAAAGCACTGTCTTAAAAAATATCTTCCCTCTAATGTCAAAATATAATTATTTTAATGAACAGATTAAGTTATACCTACTTCTGGCCCAGTCTAATAATTTGGTCTGCTTTCATTCCTATAAGATTAGTATTTGCTTCCACCAAATGTTGGGGTAGGGAGCGTTTCAAAATGTAGCAACACCTCTGTATGTTCCCAAGCTTAGCACTTTCGTCATAATATTTAAATGACAAAACTTTGTACCGATTTTATGAGAGTAAAACTTTTCCTTCGGATATGTTATAGACGTACTATTTTTAATGCAAAACTGGGAAATCACCTTTCTCAAGACTTTGCATGTATATATACTTTCCCTTAGGTATATGGGACTCCTTTTAAACGTTTAGATGCAAAATCGAATAGCAATCAGCATCATATAACGCATATGGTATTAATTCTCGTGGTCACCAAGGTGCTCCAGTTCTCTAGGATTTACTATCCAAAGAGAGCTAAACTTAACAGAGCTTTCCATCCAAGAGAATGTATATCAGCAGCTTTAATATATTACTTTATTATATATGATTTTTCTCGAAGCATAGAAGATAGGCAACCAAACGAACGTAGAGTGGGCGGTGTGTTATTCTGAGAGTATCTGCGTGAAATAGCATGTGTTGGAACTTTTCTTTCTTTAAGAGAAAACATGATCATATGCCCTGGGTTCTGAAAAGATATTTATGATTTCTTGTAGTATGTAGCAAATAATGAAACAAAAAAACTTAAGACAGTCGCATTTCAAACGACAAAACAGAAAACCTAACACTATTTTTACTTTAGGTAAATCACTAGTTGAAATTTACTCAAAGCTGTAGTCTCAATTATCCAGTAGACAGATCCTTACCGAACATAGAGAAAAAAAATTATCTTTGAAACCTATGGTTGATATGTAAATCTAGTACAATATTGAAATGATAATTATTACTACAAATCACTGTACTAATTTCATAGAACACTAACATTATACACGAAAGGCAAGAGAAAACACCTTTTTCTATCATTTCTTAAAAGTGGGGCACGATATTCATGCTTTATAATTTCTGAAAATTTGTTGTCATTTATGTTTATCATTTACAAAGAAGATGGTAGTAGCAAAATTACACAAAATATGTTGCGCATGCAAACTTAAAGTAGATGTATTCTCTCTCTCCCTATATATATATATATATATATATATATATATATATATATATATATATAGGGTGTATCTTTAATGGTGGGTCAAACTTCAGGGGATAATGGAGAATGACAAACGACGTGATTTAAGCGAAGAAGTTGTGATCCGAAAATGCGTCAGTGCTGAGCTCTAACCCGCCGAAAATGGACCAAAGTAGAACAAAAATGAATAGAACGAGAGAACGAAGTGTCGGAGAAAGGTCGGGTCAAAGGAACGATGGCAGTATGTGGCCTGTAGATGCGATTCATGCACACAGCGATGCGGAACAGTGGCGGCGCAAGGGAGGGCGCATATGACAGCACTGGTTGGGAGCGGAAACATGGGGTCAAACGTACCGGGATGATGGCAAATGACAGAGTAAGCAATGCGAGAGACGGATCCGTAGTGCCAATTGCAAGAGCCGCACGTTGCGTGGTATGACGCTGTCGCGACGCTGGGGCATGTACAATGCTCCACACGACAGCGTCCATACATTATTTCCTGAAAGCTCTATTGCCGAACCCACAAACAACACGTGTCGTCGTGTTACAAGCGGCATTCGACACCTGACCTTACGTTGATATCATACGTTACGTACGTTGGTGGCTACACAAAAACAGAGGAAACAACACGAGGCTCTGTCGCTGTGCGCCCTCTGTATCATATGACTCGGCGGTAATGTACATCATCGTTGTGCAGGTGACGTGTTTCCTTCCCGAACCTGCAGACGGCGTGTTACTATTCCGTGGTTAATCGCTCAGTATCAGTACCTGTGCGTTGTCTGTGCTGGTGGTCTGGAGAGGGCGTAGTTGGGGAATTGAAATGGCGTCCACGTTGGAAGAACTTGCAGATATGGTGTTTGTGTATGGGCGAGCGAATGGAAACAGTCGTGCAGCTGCAAGGTTGTATCGCACCAGGTATCCAGACAGGCGCCATCCAAAGTACACAAAGTTTCCGATTCTGTTTCGGCGTTTACGGGAAACGGGAAACTTGAGTCCAGTCAGTTACGACCGCGGCAGGCTACGAACAACCAGGACTCCCGACCTTGAAGAAGAGGTTCTTGAGCGTTTGACAGAACACTCGTCTAGCAGCACTAGAGCAGTAGCACAAGAAGTGGGGGGTTGATCACACTACTGTGTGGAGAGTACTCCGTGAACAACCACTACACCCTTATAATCCACAGAAAGTGCAAGACCTGCATCCTACAGACCTCGCATCCCATGTGGTGTTTAGTGAAACGCTAGTGCAGCGCTGTTTTCAAGACCCGCAGTTTCTTGCCGCTATACTCGTCACAGATGAGGCCTGTTTCACGCAAGAGGGTGTATTCAATACCCGGAATAGTCATGTGTGGGCCGACGCAAATCCGCATGGTACCATTGTGCATGGACATCAACAGCGATTTACGGTAAATATCTGGGCAGGCATCGTCGGTGATCAGCTGATATGACCATATCTCTTACCGCCTCCCTTAACTGCACCAGTGTACGCAGTGTTCCTGCCCGAAACACTCCCTGCATTCGTAGAAGATGTACCTCTTAATGTTCGTGCACTATGTGGTTTCAGCACGACGGGGCCCCAGCACACTTTGGCGCAGCTGCGCGTCAGTGCCTTGACGATGCCTACCCGCATAGGTTGATTGAAAGTGGCGGTCCGATTGCTTGGCCGGCACGCTCTCCTGATCTGAACCCCATTGATTTCTATTTGTGGGGTTATGTGAAAGCGCTCGTGTACTACACACCTGTCCAGAACGAAGAAACCCTCCTTGCACGCATCCTCGCTGCCTTTGAGATGATTCGCACCAAACCAGGCATCTTCGAGCGGATGCGCCAAAACCTATTACGGCGATGCCATGCCTGCATCGCATCCCAGGGACGTCATTTTGAGCAGCTGCTGTGAATCTGAGTACATTTGTTCATTGTGTTTTCGTCCTACCAGTATCATGTGCAGCCTTGTCTAGCGTTAGTATGTGTCGTCCTACATTACCACACCCACTGTACGATTGTTGTACCAGACCTTCTACCGCACTCCGTTGTCGTGTATGCCGTACATATTTCGTGCTACGGATCCTGCTTCCTACGATCCCTCTGACACTTCATTGATTTACGGGCTTTGCGATCCCACGTTCTGCCACACCCCTGTCAACAGCCACACTGTATACCGCGTTCGTGAAGCCGGAAACAAGCCGCCACGTGTCTGCTGGCCTCTTGTCGCACTGGCACGGCGCCCTGGCACTTTTCCCAATGCTAGTAATACAGTACATTGCTGTGTTTCTTCGCATGCGCCGCCACTGCTCCGCATTGATGTGTGCATGAATCGCGTCTACAGGGCACATACTGCCATCGTTCCTCTGACCCGACCGTTCTCCGACACTTCGGTCTCTAGTTCTCGCTTGTGTGTCGTATTCCATCGCAGTTTCGGTGGGCTCTGGCTCGAGATTGCTGCATTGTCGAACTTGGGATCCGTCTCTCACATTGCTTACTCTGTCATTTGCCATCATCCCGGTACGTTTGACCCCATGTTTCCGCTCCCAACCAGTGCTGTCATATGTGCCCTTCCTTGCGCCGCCACTGTTCCTAATCGATGTATGTATGAATCGATTCTACAGGGCACATACTGCAATCGTTCCTTTGACCCGACCTTTCTCACTTCGTTCTCTCGTTCTATTCATTTTTGTTCTACTTTGGTCCATTTTCGGCGGGTTAGAGCTCAGCACTGACGCATTTTGTCACGTCTCTTGTCATTCTCCATCATCCCCTGAAGTTTGACCCACCATTAAAGATACACCCTGTATATATATATATATATATTCAACATAGCCAGAAAAAAGAATGGATCTTTGAGCATCATATGAAAAATATCTGAGATAAATGAAGATATTTATTTCTCTTTCCAGACAAATATTTGTGTGTGATAAACATCGTCATGAATATGTTTTGTTCCAAGCCGCGTAGAGCGTTGGCTTCGTATTCGAGAGGTCCTCGGTTCGGTACCAGCGACTCACTGTCCTGACTTAGGTTTTCTTAGTGTTTTCCTCAGTCACACCAGGCATGTACCGTGACAATACCTTCAATTTAGGACCTGACCGACTCCCTACCGCATTTCGCAAAACCTTATCCCGGAGTGATCCATAGGTCCTAAAAGTTATAAATAAAATTGAAATCCAACAAGTATAATATGTAACTCTGTTGCTCTGTTAATCGGTACATTTCTCCTTTAATGCCGATGTAATATGACCTAGATGGATCGAGTGGCCGTAGCTCAGTTGGTAAAGCGCTTGCTTAGAAATCGGAAAGTTCTGGGAACATACCAGCAGTAATTTTCCCTGACTGACGTAGTACCACGCAATTTTCCTCACGACACGAACGAGCTAGTGTTTATAATAAACCGCACAGATAGAATAAACACACACACACAAACATAAAGACAGAGATTGTGTGTTGGAGAAGAACTCAGTAAGAGAGAAAGGCAAAGAAGAAGAGAAAAATAGAAAGAAGAGGAAGGGTCGAAGTCGTAAAAATAAATAGAGGGACAGAGAAAGATCAATGAAAAGCATTGGAGCGAGATTAATTTATTATTATGCTAAACAACAGATACAAACATACTGTTTACCTTCTGATTTTAGGTTGTGATGTATCTTGTCTCTCCAACCTGAGAAGAATCTCTGATTTAGTTTTGTAAATAGCTGAAGCTATCATTTTATTTGATAAAACATCGTGCTGGAGGAGGACGTTCGTGTGAAAGCTCAATAAGGTAACCACTACGCGCAGTGTTCGATTTGTGCAATTTCCAGAGAGGGGAAAGAATTAGTAAGATATGTACTATACGGTATTTTGGGATCGTCCATATCACAGGCTAGAAATATATATCTGTATACAGAGCCAGGGAAAATTTTTGCAGAGAGAAGGTAAAATCCAAACCATCCCCCGCTACAAATCGAACACGAACTGCACCACACATTACACTCCCCAGAAGCTGCGTACAAACGCTACAGTTTTTATGTGTTCAAGAAGTACAACAAAAGTGGACGTTTCATGTCAATTACTTGCTCGTAATTCTGCTGTTAGCACCAACATACTTCATTTTGTCTCTCCCAACCAATATTCGTAAATCATCTTCTTCTCCTTCTTGGTAAGAAGGGGGTTTGAACATTTGTTCTCCAGTTTCAATATTCAGAAGTCGACCACGATACCGCTGGACTATCCTGTCAGCTGCAATAAAAAGTCCAGAAATATAATTACTATATATATTTTCAAGTTTTGATTTACGTTTCTGAACAACAGTTTTTGTTTCTGTAAGCTCTGTACGCCAAATTATACGTGAAAATGTAATCAGTCAAAGACTTATAGACAAATTAGTGCTCGAAATATCCACAATAAAAATAATCCAGGTGAAATGAAAGAAATAATAACATCTTATAAAGTAGCTTCAACAACGAAACCTTTCGATAAATATTAATCGGCAAAGAATGATATTGCTCCTTACTCTAGCAAAGAATGAAAACTCATAATTCAATGGTAGAATATCTCTGCTATATTTACTTTTTTTTATATAATATGTGTTGCAGAGTACGTCGATAACATTTCCGAAGGAAAAGATGTTACTGTAATATGATCGGTACAAAATTCTTATGAACAGTCAAAAATTGTTAAATGTAATAATCTCACAAAATTTTGGACTTTCTACATTTTTATTTACATTTTGACATATTAAGATATTTGCTGCCTGCTATTTTTCTACAAATTTTTGGAGTCAAGTACTGGTATTAAAGGAACATCAGTCAGTTTTTTTATTGAAATAATTATGATTCTTGGGTTTGTATAAAATAGGTCACAAATCACAGATGAGAATTGTAATGTTAAAAAAGGATCGTGGTAGCAATCGTCTTCAAGCTTCGTCTAAGCTTCCTATTAGATGGCCGGAGTGGGTAACCTTTTATTTTATAAACCCAGATATAGATAAAAAACCAAGATGCTCAAAAATTTCGGTGTTAACCCAGCATCGTGAGGACAATTGGCGGGCTGCTGCGAATAAAAGAGAGTGAGAGCTCGGCTCTCCACTTCCAACCCGTCTGGTCAGCGTGGGAGCAGTAGATCAACTCCTCCCTTCGTGGAGAGGCCTCATCCACTAGTTGATTGAATATGGCTGTGATGTAATATATATATATATGGTCATTGCATTATAATCGATTGTTATATTTTATATTTATTCACTTCTCATAATGTTATTTATATTTTCATTGTTTCCATCAAAAATTGTATCATAATATTTGCTATCGCTTTTAGTTGACTTAAATTATCATAGCATCGATTATCATTTTCTGTTCATCATAATATAGGTATAGATTAATCATTTTTTTAATTAAATCATTTTAAT
>JAGDQP010068268.1:0-11042 GCA_022664845.1 Lepisma saccharinum
GGGTCCACAACTAGAACATAGTTTGAGATACGAATATGAAATTTTGTACATCTGCACATATTTACCATATCTCCTTAACGGCAAAAGCTCATATTCCTATCTTTAACATCTTTTTTCTTACGGGGCCCCCAAATCGTCGAATTTGCCATAAACTCTTGTTCCTGTATAACATGCTTCTGGCAGTGCTGACGTTTTCTGACGCGAAGAACTTGGCTCATGCACTGCCGTGCATGTTGAAAAAGATAAAATGAATTTTATGGGCGGTAACAGCAAGCATGACGTAGGTGACGAGAACGTCAAGATAGTACTACTTCGTAACTATTCGTTCTTCTGATACGTATTCGTGATGCACAATTCCACGGTAGTCAAAGAACAGAATCAGCATAATTTTGATTTTGCCGCTGACGTGCGGCCACCTTTGAACAGATTACACTACTGTTTTATTTGTGTACATCTCATGGTATCATCGCCAAGAGCTTGTGGAACCGTGGGTATTGTTTCTGCTTAGCTATCTCCAAGTTTCTAGAAAAAAAAACATTATACAGTATCCCTCACGTTCTATCATTTTGCCCCACGTGGAACTGCGACGAAGAAGAACCACACGACACTACACATTGGCTGACTAATGGATGCTGAAACAAAAGAGGATCACACCACTCAGCAGGCATGGGCATGAAGGATATAGCCCCACCACTGTGTCCGGTGTTGCCATCCAACGTGCACTACTTTCCAAAAAAAGATAAGCTCGGATACTTTTCAGACAATGTCAGATATGGCACAGATTTTTTTCTGTAGAATCCAACTTCTCCTGTTTTTCTAGTTCTCTTTATATTTTTTTAAAATGACACGTTTTTCTTTCTCTTTCAATGTTCCAACGTGATGTTACAACAGAAGTATAAATTAGCATGAATGGACCCCACTCTCAGATATGTTTTACTTAAAAATTGATCCAAAAGGAATAATACGTGTGTATATTCCCTCTGGAGAGTATATTTTCCTTACTTGCTTGGATCCATTCTTAGAACACTAACTGAACATTATGTTGAAGACTTAATTATCTAACTTACAGATTTGGAACAGCCAGAGACCAAATTGTATGTCAATGACCAGAAATTAATCTTGTAAAAACTGAGCACTGGTAGCCAGTACTAGATTTTTTCTTACGGCCACCAGTGTAAATAATAATGTCTAGGGCTTTACATGAAACTTCCTATACAATTTAAAATGAATTAGTTTCGTAAATTTTAAAATTCGCATCTTAGAAATGTTCCAAAACGTAGAGTAGAAACTGCTTCTTAAGCCGTGTAACACTTAACAGTTTAAAATGTTAATATGGTCTTATCCACCAGTTAAATGTCATTTGTCATTATCGCAGTGTTTAAGAGTTCCATAAGAAAATGAATATCCATGATGGTGGTGGTGATAGTAGTAGTAGTAGCAGCAGTAGTAGTATTACAGTAGAGAAGTACAGGTTTTCCGAACAGTTACTATGCACTTAATATAACACTTACCACGTCGGACTGTTCTTACATATGGTGTTCGAAATAGACCCAACGAAGTCAAAACAGGTCTGCATAATCTTCTGCATGTTGGCGAGTGCCTTTTTTAAGGTATCTAGTACCTCCATAGCTCCTGAAGTATATACAGATTACCTTCATTCAGGACTCCACACTACACACGTGGTGACAGATGCGATAACCGGGCAGGCTACACTACCCAGGAGATGATGCGGTTTCCGAAGACCTCTCGTGTACTCAGTGAAGAGAAATTTTGGGGACACCCTAGTAATAGTAGACTAGAAGCCGTGGTAGTTGTACTATTTATTGTAGTAGAGGTAATAATATTAATAATAATAATGGTAGTAGTAGTAGTAGTAGTGATGATTATCGGTAGTGAAAATAAAATGTACAACCCTCATTAATTTTTATGTCCACCCGGGAACTTCGGGATATTTCAGCTGTTGTTACTTAATAAGAAGATAACTCACCTGCTGATTAGCATCGCTGCAATGACAGGAGTCCAACCTGTATAGAGAACAGATTTTGTGTACTTGTTTTTCTTCGCAATCCAGAACCAAAACGGTATCACCAATAAATAAACCACAATTATCACAGGTGAAATCCATGGAAAGTTCTCTGGAAATACAAACAAGCACAATATCATTAAGTAGTCATAATTCACACAAGTTAAATCTCTTAATAGTAACTCACATATCGCGACCCTAAAAATGGAACCTTAAAGAGAATAACATATTGTGGTAGCAAAAGTCAAAGTAGGTGTTTCAAAATAAATAACCAATTTATTTAATACATAACTGTTACAAGGATAGCATTTGACTAATGGAACTCTGATTGATAACGGGTTATGAGTATATGCACTGTCCAGCCTTTTATGCCAAGAAATATATATAGACAAATACTTTGTTTTGTTCCTTAAACAATTACGAGGATCAAAAATGATAATTTGCACATATTTCTGTATTATGTACTGAGTTGTACGATAGTGAACTTTGTACCTTAGGCGTACTGCAGGTGTTCGTATTCGCATTCAGAAATTCCTGGTTCAAGTCTGCCTTCTTTTACATTGTTTCTAACTTTTTTTTATCAATACTACGTGTATTTGATTTAGAATAAAATTCTTATGACTAACGCCGGTTCAGTAGCAAAAAGATTACAAATACAAAGTAGGCCACATAAAACAAGTTCAAGCCTGCCCTATATTTAAGAAGCGTAAGGATTAACTTAGTGTAATTGTAACGGTTTTCCCGTAAGTTCAGTTCATGTTCACCTGAAAATTTAATTTGCAAGAAATGTAACACTCGTTCAATGTAAGAAATTATATTGATTACTGTTTACACGGCGAATAAAGTGGATGAAAAAATCCTGTTCTTCAAGTCGTGTCACTTGATTAATACGTTTCAACCGTAGTGATTTCTGTGCTCATATTTAGCAATAAAAAAAAACATGTAGGTGAGCTCAAAGATCACAGTTTTTGGAACGTACATTCAGTTCTTCCAGGAATACCTCGTCCATCTACCTAATCTCTGCAGATGAACACAAAAATCACAGTGTATGAAACGTTCAACCAGTTTATTCATGAATATTCATCCATCAACAGAACCCCTAAAGATGAACACAAAGATCACAGTGCTTGAAACAGTCATCCAGTTCTTCCAGGGATATCTCATCCATCTACAGAGCCTCTGCAGATGAACACAAAAATCACAATGCTTGAAACGTTCAACCAGTTTATCCGTGAATATTTCATCCATCTACAGAACCCGTAATGGTGAACACAAAGATCATAGTGCTTGAAACATTCATCCAGCTCTTCCAGGAATATCTCATCCAACTACAGAACCTCTGCAGATGAACACAAAGTCGCAGTGCTTTGAACGCTAAACAGATTACATCAAATGACGCAGCTGGAAAATTATGCATATTTGATGGAACGTAAAAAATCTTTAATGAAGTTTTTCAGGGGAGAACAAGACATTTCATTTAGAAGAATGTAAATATCACATATTTGTTCCATTTTCTTAACGTGCAGTTAGGCTAATCTTTATAATACAATTATTCAAATTTCAATGCAAGAGGAAAGACATGCTTATGCAAGGAAAACAATTGAATTGATATGAAAGATATCCCAAAACACATGTCTTTGAGGAGAAGAGAAAATTGTATTATAGTTGTCTTTATAGTCAAATAAAACATGGAGGAAGTTTGTAGCATTTGTAGTGGAGTCCAATAAGTATGCTACGAATATTTTCCATAGTTCTTTTTACTGCCTACACTACAGAAAACAATTTCTTGTTGCTCCTGGGAAATTAGTGTTCACTACAGAAAACAAGTAATTGTTTTTTGTGTGAAAGCAGAGTTCACTACTGTTAGCAACTGAAATCGAGAAAAATACAGACAAATACATAGATAGATAAAAATTACACACGTGAACACAACATGTAGGTTTGACGGGTTATCATTTATTAATGTTTCTATAGAAAAAGAAGTCTATAAATGAATACTAAAGTATGCTGTATAATATCAAAGTGGTGACTAAAGGCTGACTGAAAAAGTTTCTTATAGTTTGCGCCTTTAAGCGTTGGGTCTTCACGCCAGTGCGCTTGGGGGCTGTTTGCCTCAGCTAGGTGAGGTATTGCCATGTTTCGCTGATAGCGCATCAATATTTTGTACTATTCAGAATAGATACAAGGACATATTTTTAGGGTTAAGTATAATTACTTCCATCATTGTATTTACTTTGCATGCGCACACAAAAAGAAACTCTTTTCGTCTAATACTAATCACGTGGTAACAGTGATAACGCAGCGAGTATGCATCCGAATTCCATCTCTCTGAAAGGCTGCAGCAGGCTTCTTATTTATGCACCAGACAGTCTATAAAGGTACGGGCGGGAAGACCCCATGCTTGAAGTGTACAAAATATAGACATCAGTAGGAAAAAGACTGGCGAATGTCCTTTCATTAAGCCAAATATTTTTTTTTAACGAGAACATACAAGCTTGTATGTGCTATTTAACGACTTACCAATGGCATCGTATAGAAGTGTTGCAACCCAGGAGAGCAGAGCTAAAGATGTAATATCTCCTAAACTGGCGGCAATCGGAGTTGCAACATTGTCTGGGTTAATGTTACAACACCGAGAGAACACAATAACTGCTGCTGTAATTAAACCTGCAATATAAAACGCAACAGGGTAATTTTCGAAAGAAAATAATAAGATACGAATTGCTAATTCTTGTTTTACTATCATACCAAGAGAATCACTCATTCGACATGGCCGACGTACTTTCAATCGTCCAGCAGATGGATTATTATAAACCAGATGGAACCCCGTGCTACATAGAATCTTTTGTTAAGCCTAGAGGCACTTACGTAACCAAAACAAATTAGCAAGAAGTTTTTAATATCTTCTTCATGCAGAGTAAGGCAATGATTATTTCTTATGAAGGAAAATGCGTTTCATTGGATACACGAGATCATTTTAGAAAGTCTCCGATCATGCTGAATATCTCGACAACCGGTAACACGATCTTGACGTAACTTGGCAGTAAAATAATGTGCACCTTACTGCGTGCGCATGCGTGAATTGCCATACTGCCGTGTGACTATCACTCAGCAGACGTCATTGAGTGAAGCAATATATGACCGTCAAATTCATAATGACCAGCGACGGATCCGAGGAAGTAGATCGGCAAATCTGTATCAAGATGTACTTCAAACGTCAGCATTCACTCTCGGAAACGATTCGAAAGATTTAAGAAGGCTTTTGAAGATGAGTCAATGAGTGAAGCAAGAAAGTTGGTACCGAAGCTTCAAAGATAGTCGGAAACTCGCTGAAAGAAAGGTCTTCAGAGCCCCCAAAAATGTTGAACGCGTGATAGCTGCAACCAATTAAAATATCCTGTTATAGCCTTTTTCAGGTACACAAAGCGCGGAATATTTACTTTTCTTTCAAAATAAAAGAGTTGTTTTCAACGAAACGCTGTCGCTTTAAATAGAATATGTACTCTTTCTACAGTAGATGGAATTTCGATGCTTTTGGATAAAATTTATTCCTCGAACTTGAAAGAGCGATTTATCGTCTTTTTAGAGTGGGTTTTAATGCATTATGACTATTAGTCAAGTTTGTTCTCCACCATTTCGTCGGCTGAGAATTTTAAGGTTCTAACTACATAGGATTTGAATGTTAGATACAACCTTATAATTCTCAGCCGACGATTTGTTACTGCGAAATTTATGGAAAGGCTAAGCTATACTGGGAATTGTATCGTGTTGCGTTTAGTTAAAAATTACAACAGAAAACCTGAAAACCTTTCTCAGCGACAAAGATATACCAAAAGACGTCATGAGTAACCGAGTAAGATATGTACAAGAAATCTTTGAACGTTAATCTCAAGTACCTAATAAGACGAAATAAACCATTTTAAAGGAGTATTTTTGCAGTTGGACGGTTGGCGGAGGGGTTAAGGCGCTGGATATATAGCCTAAAGGTAATAGGTTCAAATCCACACAGATTATTTTTTTTTACTCTTTTTCATTCAAAAGTACATTACTTTTTTTCTTGCTACTTATGAATAAATACTCCCTTTTGCATCTTTTACATTCTCAACATTTTATTGCGTAGTTTTCGTGTTCAAAAGATTCCATCTTATTTTTTCGAGCGGAAATTTCTCATATTTTCTCCGATGAAAAGTAACTCCAAACGAGTGGTCCATTTTTCCGCTCTTGAAAGATGAAATACTCCACTCGACTAGAGCAGAACTCCGCTCTTTGAATTTAGTGTGTAGTCTGTGTTATTCCCAGCGGTTTCAAAACAAGTTTTGTGCAGCATCAACACGAAATTCCTTTTGGATTTGTGACTGAAACCGCGGAACGTATTTACGGACACACGTTTCATGCCTAGGTCAAAACCTCTCAAACAGGAATACCTAGATTTTCTTCTTACTCGCGGACTGTCAATTGCCTATTTTCGTTGATTACAACGCAATTTGCTTGCCTACTTATTCGGTCATAGTGAATGTGACAGTCACACAGTACACTACCTGATCAACGACGTCTCGTTATCGAATGAGTAACCACAAGACAGTGTGACTATTTACACATTCACAATAAGGTCCCCTATAGCTAGTTGATAAATTACTTTAAGATCACGTGACCGGTTGTTGAGATGTTCAACATAGACGGATAGTTTCTATACAGACCTCATGTTACAATCCATCAGAAAAAGTAATTCGTTAATACTTACGATGACACCTACAAGTTGTAAGGGAAGTCCTTAAGTTGTAAGAGGTAGGTTGTTGTGAAAATTGGATACCGGGTTCATTTCGAGTCGCTAATTAACTTGGTGATAGTCACACGTTTCGTAAATGCGTTGTTTGCCCGCTACACTTTTTAAAACTTGTCATGCCAAACCAGTACATTGAAGAAATGTGTATAGACTTTTGTCTGGCACATTACTGTTCACCCAACAATCGTCGTTTTGCTTCGATTTGAGAAGTAACGAACTTACGTTTAGAATATATAACGCTTTACCCATCAATGTAAGGATCGGCGTGACAAGTCTACCAAAACGTAGCGGGAATATTACGCATTTCCAAACGACAATCACCACGATAATTAGCGATCCGAAATTATCCAGGAAACCAATTTTCACAAAAATCTAGCTCTTATGACTTAAGGACTTCCTTTGTTAGTAATACTAATCCTAAGACGAAAGTTTCATAATAGTATGTTAGTTTAAACAATAAATAATATCTTCTTAACCTACCAAAAACTTGGTGTTACGCAATATTTATCTTTTTAGTCTCACACCTTCAAATAGAAGCAAGCAAATCCAAATTAAAATTCAGTTTAACTTACCTAGAATGAAACTTGCTAGTGAAGCTGTGATAACGCTTGATGCTGCTAGAAGCAAAGTATGAGGTAAGTTGAAATTTTGACTTGTAATTGCTACCATTATGACTGCAACTATGGACGCACAGAAACCAACAACAATCGCTTGACACTGAAACAATTAAGAAATAATGTTAGCAAATGTACTTAATTTATATACAATATGTTATCAAATTATCCTGGTTCTTATGGGTCAAGTTGTTTCAAAAATATTAGGTGCCTTAAATGTATTTGAATGTGCTGAGTCTAAAAATAACGGTAGTTTTCTCCTATCACGTAAGAGGTTTCGATGCAATTCATTATTTTTTGGAAAAGCGTAGCTTCGTATGAGTTCCGATTTACACATCTTAAAATTTTAATTGCTAGATCTCTGCACTAGTTGCACTTTTAATTGCAATTGTCAGATAGTAAAAAAACTATTGCACACATTATTCTTTCACATTAATTTCCCGAGATACAACTTTACTAAAAAGTCTCTCAAAATATTCTATTGCATGTTATTACATGAAGCTTATGTTATTAATTATAAAATTCTCAAAGCTATTATTACGACGATATAGGACTTCATCTGTGTGTTTTTTTGTTTTTTTTTTACAACTTATTCCAGTGTAATTTAATGGGCATTGCATTGTAGTATTTTGGACAATATGCCATTTCGTAATTATCGTAACAGCCCGGATGCGTTTTGTTATATTTATAGCGAATTTGTCCAGAAGAAAAAAAATACAGACTTTGTCAAAAAACGTATTACGCGTACTTCCATATAGCACTTGGTGATCAGAATTAATCGCAGGTTCCTCACAAAGTATGCCATTTCTGTCTGCCATCGTTACGAAAGTGGACTAACAAGGTTGGTTCACGATAGTTGTCGCTGAGATCCTAATCAAACATAGTGCATCTGATAGAGGATGGTGAGATATGGAGAATACCAAAATTTAAGGTGCGATGGACAATCGAGCGGCAGAGCTAGGGGGGCGAAACCTCGAAACACACAAAAGTTAAATAAAGGATATATCCACAGTATTTCAGAACAAAGAACAGAACTTTCGGGAGGTGATTTCTGACATCGAAACAAGTAAAAAAGTTCATTTGAAGATTGGAGAAATTTCGCTCGGTTTTGGAGATACACCGTTTCCAACTTTGAGTCCAAAATCGACGCCTAGTAATGGGAGGACATGAATAATTCTCAATAAGTCAAAAACGAGTCATTGAATGAAAATTCTGTTTTCGAAAATTTGTTTCTAGCAACATGGAGGACATCAGGAGTGAAAACATGATGTCACTGGTTGTCAGTGTTGCCAACTAGGTATAAAGTTTAAATTTTTCAAATGGCAGTAAGTCGTGTTATTGGATATTTTACATCGTCTAGTTATGATAAACAACATCCTTAAAGCACACACCACCGTGTTGCAAACTACGGATAAGACAGAGGTTGTCGCGATCTTATACCAACTACTGGTCAGTCCATCTGAAATCGTTCAGCTTGGTTAATCGACCTCTTTCAAATAATAATAATAATACCTATATTCCTTATATTAGAATAGTTCAAAACGGGTATTCTTTTATTTTCTATCCCAATCTATTAATAATGGCCGCCATTTTTGCAATAGTTTACAAAAAATGTACTGGTTTATCATAGGACGTTCAAACAGAAACCATGTTTTTTTCCTTTAAATCTGCTTGATAATTTTAGTTCTCTGCTTGATAAGCCTAAAACGTAACTGAAGTGATCAAAATAATATCCAAATGTGATTGTCAAAACAGAATAAATTCCTATTTTAGATGGCTTTTCCGTACGGAGTGGACTGAATATCAGCATCGATCTTTTCTACACTATTACACATCAAATTCTATTGAATGTATACAAAATATGAAGGCTGATCTGTGGTTCCTTAATATTTTATGAATTTTTGAAAATCCAAAAATTCGTATTTTATGCGTATTGGAGGCCAGATATATCTAGTGGGACAAAATATATAAATCTATTTTTTCACATGTTGTACAGTTGTATAAGGAGAACATATGGTAGAAATGTCAACTTTGACATTTGAGTTTGAGCAGATTATTCATTAGTAAATTGGGGATATAATACCACCCATAATACGCGTACGCGCTTTGGTATAAATATTATCGAAGCACGCACGAACATTATTAATTCTCAATTTGCAAATTTTAAACTCTGTCGAGACTCAAATATTGTAATTGAAATTACTACCATATGTTTTCCTTATATATAATGTTCTCCAGTAAAATGCTTACGTGATAAGAAAATATGGTTATTATTTTTTAAATCAGCATGGCTGAATTATCCAAGTTCACGTATCAAACTAAAACAACTTTCGGTTGGGTTTAATATGTGGACCAAGCCTCGCGCTCTGAGGTGCACTCAGCCTCCTATCAAACAACAATTCGAGAAAGAGCTATGTGAACACAAAAAAAGAACCTGGAACAAATTCGTAGAAGATAATCTTAGTCTGGACCCATGGGGAACACCATACAAGATTGTGATGAGTAAAATAAAGACGAAGTGTACCCTAAACATCCTGAAAAACGATAATGGACAGTATATCATCAGTTGGAAGGATACCACAGAGCTACTCTACGCAAAATTGTTCTCCGATGATTTAGAAAATGAGGATAATGAGTAGAATACACACAGGGGAAGCATCCAAGATCTACAACCGCGAGCAAAAGGAAGAAAACAATGAAGAGGCCATCGTTTCAAACTGGGACGTCGAACAAGTTATAAAAAGTCTTAAAATGGAAAGGCTCCAGGCCCAGACAATATAAAGAACGAAATCTATAAAGAAAACAAAGATATATGGACGCCATACCGCGTAAGGCTTTTTCGCGAATGCTTAGAACAAGGCATCTTCCCCAACTCGTGCAAAAAGGTAGAACTGGTTATACTCCTGAAAGGCAAGGATAAGGATAGATCAAACCCTAAGCCATATAGACCTATCTGCCTGCTAAACGTCGTAAGCAAAATAATCGAAAAAGTAATCGCGGGGAAGATAAATAATAAAAGGACAAATATTAATGAATGTAACTTACGATTTGGTTTCAGGAAAAATAAATCTACTGAAGACGCCATCAACGAGCTCTGTAACAAAATTCAGTAACTTAATAATGATGAATGTAAATATACTATAGGAATATTCTTTAACATAGCGGAGGCGTTCGATAACCTGTGCTGGCCAGCTCTAATGAGAGAGATAAAAGAATCTAAAGATCCATACAAAAATTTGGAAAGTTTTTAAAAGCTATTTTTGTAATAGAAGAATAGATGTGAGTACGGCCGATGGAGTTGTGGGCAAAAGACCGACAAAAGGTCGGTTCTAGGGCCGATCTTCTGGGACCTGACCTTCCAGCTATGTCTGGAGGTGCTTAATGATCTGCAAGAGGTAGAACGGGTGGTAGGGTTTGCGGACGACCTGGTGGTGGTAATAAAAGAAAACAGCAGACTGGAGTTAGAAAGGATATCTAACGTAGTCACAACAGAAATGGCGTCCTGGTGAAGTAATAATAAATTAACAGTCTCAGCAGAGAAAACAAAATTCGTACGATTTAAAGGAAAACTTAATATTAACAGAGGACCTATAATCAAAATCAATAATAAAACAATTAAGAG
>JAGDQP010068270.1:0-11042 GCA_022664845.1 Lepisma saccharinum
TGTAAGTCTGAGAAACAGGGACTTGTGAAGCGAATTGATATTAATAGTGTAGAGACTAGTAAAATTGTTCCAAAAGTTTTGAGAAACCGGCCGCTGAACATAGTAATAATATTTCTGGAGATATAGCTTGAACTAAGAACATTAGTCCAGTGGGACGACGTCAGACTGCTGAGTATTGAAAGTGATTAATGTAGGTTCGATTCCCTCTTCTTACCGAAGATATTTTTACAAGGCAAAAGTGAACAATCGAATAGACACTTCTGTTCGTGAACGTCGAATACTAATAAATGTGGAAGCAGCTAGCAGAATTCCCTTTGGTAGGAACGTCCTTGTAGAAAAAGAAGACGACGACGAATATTGGTTGGAAGATTCATACTAAAGTATCTGTGTATTAACAGTGCAAATACGAAAAAGTCATTGACCTGAAGCGTCAAGTTTTCTTGTACTTCTTTAACACAGGACAACTGTAACATGTGTTGCGTAGAATTTTAGAAGCGAAATGTGTGGTGCAGTGATTTTGTCTTCACCTTTCATTCAAGTGAACCGGGTTCGATTCGCAGTCAGCGCCATATCTTTTCGACTAAAATGGTAGCTTCAGCTATTTACAGAACTCAATCAGAAATTCTCTTTGGGTCTGAGAGAAAAGAAGCATCACTAGCTAGAATCAGAAAGTAAACCTTGTGTTTGCGTTGTTCTTTAGGTAATAATACATCAATGTAGTTTCAAGGTTTTCATTGATCTTTCTCTATCCTTCTCTTTTTTTTCCATGACTTAATCAATTATTTTTTTTCTCTTTCTCTCTTACTAAAATTGCCCGGTACTACTTCAGTCAGGATAGATGGTCGTACTAACAGCTTTCGATTGCTAAGCCAACGCTATAGCAACTGAGCTACGGCCACTTGATCGATCTCGGTCTCCATGTCGATCCATCACCACGGCATTAAGAAGCAATATGCCGATTCACAGAGCGACAGGTTTATATATTTTACTCGTTGGGTTTGCATCTTATTTATAGCTTTTAGGCACCTATGGATCACTCAAAGATAAGGTTTTGTAAAATGCGGTAGGGAGTCGGCCAGGACGTAAAGTGAAGGTATCATCCCGGTACATGCCTGGTGTGGCTGAGGAAAACACTGGGAAATCCTAAGTCAGGACAGTCAACCGCTGGTACCGAACCGAGAACCTCCCGAATTCGAAACCAACACTCTCCAAAGTTAGATATGTTGGCCGTTTGGAACGAAACATACTCATATCTACGTTTATCACATGCACGCACACACACATATATTTTTCTGGAAAGGGAAAGATCTGAATTTATTTCAGACATTCTCCATATGATGCTCAAAGATTCATACTTTTATTTGTATCTGTTGAACATCAATATATACTATATACTCCTCCCTTCGGAGAAAGACCTCATCCACTAGTGGATTGAATATGACTGTGATATATATCATGCAACATATTTTGTGTATTTTGCTGCTAACATCTTCTTTGTAACGTAAATGACAACATAATATCAGAAATTATAAAGCATGAATATTTTGCCCCATTTTTAAGAACTGATAGAAACAGACGTTTTGTCTTGTCTTTCGTGCATAACATTAGTGTTCTATGGAATACTCGATTCATTAAGAAAGAAATAATTACCTAGTAACCATAGGTTTCAGCGTTCTTCGTGTTCGGTAAGGATTTTTTTTTACTGGATAATTTAAATTAAGTCTTTCAGTAAATTTCAACTAATGGCCCAACTAAAGTAAAATTGCGTTAGGTTCCCTGTTTTGCTGTTTCAAATGCGATCTCTCTCTCTCTCTTTTTTTTTTTTCATTCTTTCGTACATACTACAAGAAACCATAAATATCTTTCCAGAAGCCAGGACATGCGATAATGATTTCTCTTAAAGAAAAAAGTATCCAACCCTTGCTCGTTCACGCAGACACTCTCAGAATCACACATCGCTCCCTCTACGTCAGTTGGGTTGTCTATCTTCTAGGGTTGGAGAAAAATCGTGTATAATAAAGTCATGTGAACATTATTTTGGCCATGATAGTACATATCTGCTATTGCCAGGGTTCAGCAACGAGCTTTTTTCATTTGGATGATCAAAGTCCTGCTGGAGAAATTGCAGCTAGATCTTTCCAACGACACCTCAACCACATTTTTTGCCCTAGTAGTTCCCAAGTTATGAACTTTCCCTATCTCCAGGACCGCCCTTGTAATGTGTATGATCTGTACGGGTTTGACTCATCTCAACAAGACCTTTCTAACTACACCTCAACCACCTTCGTAGCATCAGTAGTTCCAAAGTTGACCCCAAAACTCGAGAACCGCCCAACTATATGGATGAATGATTCGAGTTTGAACTTGTCTTGCCAAGACCTTTCGAAGGACACCTCAACCACCTTCCTAACCAAAGTAGTTCCTGAGTTGAAAGTTGTCGACAGATGGACAGAGTGGGCACTTGCTGCATGCTAAAGTCTAAAAATAATTGTGTCCTCGTGGAAGGACGGGCCTCGCAGTACCCCCTTGTCTACGCCACTGATTTCGATTATAATATAATGTGTGAGGTCGAGCAGAACTAAAATTATTTCATTTGATTACTTAGACTCATTTCGTCTTATTTCATTTCATTGGATATTTCTTATTGGCAAATTAATTTGCTCGCTAAAATTAAATTAAACCATTTATTTGATTACATTCCCTAATTGATAAAAAAAAACAACGCATTACACGACTATTTCAAAAACATAAATATTCATATTTTAATCCCCTAAGATTAGAAAATCTTCAGCACCGTAAAGAACTCAGTTATAGCTTTTTTCCCTGTTGCATACGACTATACGATTCTTTCTTCTCATCAGTGACGTCACGCCTCAAAAGGCAGACGACCATTTGTAAGTGGCGCTACCTAATACCTTTAACTACCTTGACCACATTGACTGGCCGTGAGAATTTATTTTCCACATAGGAGTTTAGTTTTCAGAGACTAATCACCGGAAGTACTATTATTATTCACTGTTAGGGGCATGACTTTTTATTATCCCAACTACCTTTTCGTTTTTTTTTCAATTGCTAGCCGAGGCTAGCACCCCCAAAGGGCTACACCCTCTATTTGGGAAGAGAAGATAGAAGGAAAAGTGAGGATTAAGTAGCGTTGGATGGGCTAAGAATTTTTGTTTATCTTATTACTTTATTATTTATATACTTGATTGACATTATGAATTTTCTCATAATCATTCATATAGAATGGGTATCTTATTTCCTGGTGATGATAGCTGATGAGATGGAAGCGATTTGCGGAAAGACGCCACAACACTTTGGCACACTTAAGACAAATAATTTATGTTCTTCTCGTCTAGGGACAACTCTAGACGGTTATGGAGACAGATGAACCATTGCGTTCGAAATGGTCACTGTGCAGTTGATGAAAGCGCAATGTAATGAGGGATGTTGTCGACGGTGTAATCTATGATCTGTGCTAAGTCTGGGTGGTTTGATGGTATTATTTGTCAGCAGAGCGTAAATAGTAGGGAGAGTGGTGTGTAAGCGTGATGAGGTGGTGTCTTGTTGTGTTCATTCGAGAGGATCATGTCGTGGAAAAGTGAGTGTTGGGTTTCGTATATATTTTGTTTGTACCAGTACCTGTATTTGGTGCGAAGTGTTTCAAGGTGCAGAAGAAGATGTGGGAAAATAATACGGTTGTATAATTCTTGGTTTGGGCTAGATAGTTTTATTATATGTTATGCGGAGTGCGTGTCTCTCGAGAATCTGAAGTTGGCGGTATATGCGGTGGTCGGCTGCTATCCAGGCGGTTATAGGTTAGAACTGGGCGAAGGAATACTTTATAACGGTTTGTAGTTTGAGCCCCCAGGTGGTTCCTGTTAGTCTTTTTAGGAGGTTGAGGCGGTTTTTGGCTTTGCTGACAATTTTCTGTAGGAATGCTCTCCACGTTAAATGATGGTCAATTACAAGGCCAAGATAAGTGACAGTTTTTGAAGGTTTTATAGTTTCGTTTTGAATTTTGAGGTTGAGATGAGAATGGTTTCGTTGGATACGAGAGCGGCATTTTGGAGGTATGAAGACTATTGCTTGAGTTTTGGATGAATTAATGGTGAGTCCCCACTTACTGGACCAGGATATAAGGATTTGAATAGCTTCAGTCAGAGTCTTATTGATGTTTTGAATGGTTTTACTTAGGGCTAGGAAAGCTGTATCGTCAGCGTATTGGAATATATGTATATTAGGTAGCTGTGGTAAGTCTGCAACGAACAAAAGATATAAGAGTGGAGACAGTGCGGAACCTTGTGGTACACCACAATGTAAGAAGATAGGATGGGACATGCTGGAGTTGATTGTGATATATCGATTCAATATGTTAGAAAATGTAGAATGAGTCGGATATAGGTGATGGGGAGTTGAAAGTTGTAAAGTTTGTGTATAAGGGCCTGATGCCAGACTTTGTCAAATGCTTTTCTGAGATCGAAAAGAAGGAGGCATGAAGGACGGGAGGTATTATAATGGTTTGTTATGGTATTGATGAGACGGAGAAGTTGGTCATTGATACTGAAGTGAGGACGGAAGCCTGTTTGATATATAGGTTAAAGATTATGTTGGTCTAGTTGGGAGTGAAGTCAACGACTAGGAGTTTTTCGAAGATTAGTTGTACGGATCGGTATGAAGATAGGTTGTGGAGTGGTTTGTCAGGTTTGGGCAACATGAGGGGTTTTGACATTTTTCATGAGAGTGGAAAGAAGCCAGTTCGAAGGATGAAAGTGTAGATGGTGGCTGATAGCGTTAGGAGAGTGATGGGTGCTTCTTTAAGATGACGGTATGTGATGATGTTAATTCCGGGTGCGGTAGTGCATTTGTGTGCTAATGTTTCTATTATTTCGTCTAGGGTGATAGGTGCAGTAAGTGGGTGAATTGGGAGTTGGTGATTAGTGTCGGGTTGTAGATGTGGAGAGTCTATATTTAATCTGTCTGTAGGATGTCTTCGAAATGGATTGAAAGTTGGTGATGGTGTGAAAATTTCCTTCAAGTAGTCAGCAAATGCGTCTGCTTTATCGTTATCTGTATGTAGAACTTGATTGTGTTGCATAGTAGGATATGTTGTTTTGGAATATTTCCCATTAAGCTGGTTTAATTTTTTCCAGTATTTGGTAGGGTGCGAAGTATCAACTAATTTGTTGTATTTTCGAACCCATTGTCTTAGTGTGTAGGCTTTTATGTAATTATGGACTGCCCGCTAGAGTTGACGATGTAAACGAAGTGATTCAGGGTTGCCAGTTCTTTGGTAGTCTCGGTAGAAGTTGCGGGATCTTTGAATCAGTGGCAGATACTGAGGCGGAAGGTTAGGTCTATTTGGGTATAGGGTGACTTTGAGTATACGGTTTTCGGAAGCCTGTTTGATGGTGTAGGTGAGGGCGTCGATCCATTCATATAACTCTGTCTCTGTTTGGGGGTTCTATATGTTCTATGTGGAGTTGGATGTACGTAATTCCTGTATTCCGTCCAGTTTGTTATATCGAATCAAAGGATTTGACGGGAGGTGTATTTCGTGGGATGTTGGGTTGATGTCGAATTTGAAGGGAGAGTGTAATAGGGGCATGATCGCTGCCGAGAAGATCTAATACGTCTGTTGTACACCTATTGAGAAGATTAGTAGAAGTTTTGACAATGTCAGGAGTAGTATTTGATATCGGGCGAGTAGGTTTAGGCAGTTGATGTATAGTGCCAGTTGTTTGATATTCAATAAAATCTTGAAAATATGTTTTCTCCCTGTCAGAGCGACTGTGAATGTTGATGTCAGCCATAATGAGATAGTTACTGAAGGTATTGGAAACGTATGCAAAAAAGTTGGTTGGTATAGGATATCCTTGATTGTCTTGTCGTATTAGTGTTTAGCCAGGTATTTTAAATGAAGTGTTTGGTTTGAGGTGCGTTTCATTCAGGATAAATGCTTGAATGCGTTCCTCGAGCAGAAGTTGTTCAAAGAGTATTTCATGCTGTTGAAGTGAACGGATGTTCAGAAATAAGAACGTAAGGGCCATAAAATAGACTATTTGATGGAAGTTTGATGGAGATTTATACTTCCGTTTCAAGCGTTGCTGCATAACAGTGTACAAACGGGCCTGAGTATGTGGCGTTGAAGTTTACGTGCCGAGTTGTACGAGCAGCATATTGGATCTGTTGAAGTACATTCTGTCTTTGAAATTGATGAATATTTTGAAGTGCTACTGTAATGAAAGTGAGTAGTTGATCAATTGTGATTGGTTGATCTACAGATCTTATGATGGGTGTGTCTGGCGGTTTAGTTGTTGTTGCTCTGATCGGTACTATGAGCTCTGGTTTACTTGGCTCTGCGGCCGGTCGTGCATTGCATCTGTAACTGAAAGTCGGATGTGCTTGGTTACAAGTGTTGCATTTTGGTGGTTGCTGTAGGTTGGTGCATGATTTTGTAGTATGTGGGCCTGAACAATATCCGCATTTCATGTTATTGTGGCATTTGGATGTAGGGTGTTGATTGCAAAGTTGACATTTTTCGCATCTCACTGGCATTGGATGTGTTGTATGTGAGGGTTCTACCCGGTATCGTCTTTTGTATATGAATGCCCCGTTTGCTAAAAGGTCATAGATTGTCTCTTGACTGTTGGTAAGAACGCGTACCATGTGTGTTGGATCGCCCTGTTTAGTTTTAATGCGTATGCATTTTTGTATAGAGTGACTTTCAAGTATAAGTTCGTCTTCGGCTTCTGTGTCTGTGACAGTAGGTTCAATACCACGAATAACTACTGATACAGAGGGGAAGTGCTTGTCGTATAGGTTTGTGTTCGAGGTTGATCATTTTCGCATTTCTCCCGAAGATTTCAAAGCTGTACTTGTTTCTTATTATCATGGCAAGGTTGGCGTCTATTGAGTATATTATTATGCCGTTCTTTGTTGGTATCAGTATTGAGATGCTGTCACACGGAACATATTTCAGAAACTGTAGCAGTAACATTTTTGGATTTTGGAACTTGCGTGTCAAAATTTGATAGTAGAAATGCGTGAATTTTAGAAGCTGATTTTGATGTTAGATCTGGAAACTGATTTCTATCTGATATATCCATCGTCTGATTCGGAACCACTGAGAGTGTGAGTTTTCTTCGGCGGTGGTGATGAATGTCCTGAATGGTTGCTTGATGGTGAGTGCGATCTAGTATATGTTTCGCAATGGCTGCGGTTACGTCCTAAAGTGGAGTACTGTAATGGTCCTGGTACTGTTGCTGGTAAGTTTTGGTGTTGTCCTAGATGATTCTGCTGGTCTGTCATAGCGTTGGAACTGTAGGGCCAGAGGCTTGATAACCGAGGATGTACACAGAAATACTGAGAGGAATAAGACAAATGTACGACCTATGATGAGATGAGATGAGCAGTCTTTGTGCAATGACTGTTAACTCAGACTAACTTCACCCTCCGGCACTGAGAAATACCGTCAATCGTATTGTGGCCGTACGTGTACTCTTCTCTTCCGTGCGTCTGCTACACAGAGTCCTCGAGTGTACATTAACAGAACCACAGCTACGCTATTTAAGTTAGTATCTTTTCGTATTTTATGCGATTTGCCATCGGTCAAACGTTTAATATTCATGCATGAAATAATTTATTTTACTACGTTTTAAATATTTAATATACTTTCGAAACAATAAAAACAAATTAAATTAGTTGTAAATAATAAAACTATGAAAATAATGTAAAATTCTGTAAAAATAGCCAGGACGCAAAAAATTCTTTCACCTCGAAAAGTTCAAATGTTTTTGCTGCCACCTTTTGGGCACCAAATTGTTAGTGTGAAATAAATGTGAGTAAAATGAAGATTTTTGCAGCTCCTTACAAGCCTAAACTCAATAAAACTACTTTCGAGATGAAAACCTAAACGCGCTCAAATTAGTAATCAGAGAAATATATTTACACGTGTACAGCTATGGACATAAAGATTGTCGCATGGGTATAGCTGAGATTTCTTCTCTCAAAAATAAATATATAGAAGCGTCGTATAAATTCACTGACTTGCAGTGATAAGCAGAATTGCGTAACGTATTTGTGTGAAAAATATTGTCCTGATATATAGCCAAACAAGGGTAATATACAATAAAATTAAATTTTGCGTCGAAGTAATTCTAAGTTCAAAAATCCCAGCAAGTTGTTAAGTTCCCTTATTTTCCCCCCGCAAGGGAATTATTTTGTAACCCAATGGGAATTTTTAATTCTAGGCTTTGCTAACAAATTAAATACTTGATTAATTTAATGAGGACATAATTATTTACGACGTAGGTGAAGTTCAGTTGTATTAAAAATAAATTACCATATTTCTTTAAATAATGTAACTCAATTTCCGTTCCGTAAACCCCAACTGTTATAAATAAATGTCAAATGAGATACTTTTTCAAGAAGTTAGAAAACATCTAAATTGCTAATGACAATCACTGCCCTCTATTAGTAATTGAATGAACTACAAGAATTACATGATTTGTCTAGTTATTTCTACCGATATTTCAAATTGAAGTGTGTAATCAGGGAATATATTAACAAATTGTTTTAATTTTAAATAACTTATAATAAAAAAAACAGTATATATTTTATCTTGTCAGATTTGCGAAAACCGTTTTTCAAAACATTGGGTTAAAAGAGAGAGTCTTCTTGAAACGTAATAAAATAAAACTCATTTCATATACATTTCTAGAATGCAGGGTGATGGCAATCTAGCCTATTAGTTTAGGGCAACGGTTCACAAACATTTGACATGTTGAGAAATGTGTCCATGTGGATGCATTTTCGAACGACTTAAGCCAGGGATTATTTAGGGGTGGAGGGTGGTTCCGGACTCCCTCCCACAAAATTCGGATATTTTTAGTAATATTAATATAATTTTGGGCAAAATTATATTCATTTTATGTAAATTTCACACACATACAGACCTCGGGTCCTTATTGTGAAGGCGTTGGTTCTGCGTGAAACCATCTTCTAGATATGTGCCTGTCTTAAGCAAGCGATTTTCAATGGCAGGTTCGCAAAAATATTTTACCAGATCCAGGCAAAGAGCTGTTATTTATCTATTTTGCTGAATCTGGAAACATACTTTTCATTTTCTTTCAGCAACAAATACGTAGTTTAAAAAGATATAATGCCAACGCTCGAACTCCAAATAAACTGTAAACCTACTATCAGTTCCCAACTATTGCAGAGCTCCAAAGATCAGTGGCGGCGTAAGTTAATCTGAGGCCGGGAGCAAGTCAACTTGATTGATGCCCATTCACGATAATATCGTGAACTCACTCTGCTATTGTTGGCCGAAAATCTAATTTTCCGTTATTTGGAGCCCCTCGGGAAAGCTCAGTTGCCAAGGCAGATATTTTTTCGCTCACTCGCCGTAACCTATACGTAAAAATGGCTTCTTAGAATCTGAAGAGTCATGCTTGTTAAGCGAATAAAGAGTTCTGAGACGGCATTGCTGTTACGTCACCGACCACCATTGATGTGCTTCATTGATTAAGCGATTCACTTGTGTCGGTGACCGGCAGTTGCGACTATACAGAGTATCGTGCGGTTTGCGATCCCTGGAATGTGAATCGTGCGCTTCACTATCAATCTAGCTATTATAGAGTCAGTGATATCTTAACCAGTTAAGTTCATTAACGATACCACATCTTAACTGTGTATTCAGCAAAATCGCTCTGTCTCTTGGTAGTCTGAGGTCCCGCAAAGCTAACCTAAGGTAACAGTTTCCATTCTGACAAACAGCTTTCAAAAATTCCCTGACAAGAAGCAATAGTATCTCATGTAGAAGGAACAATTAACGCAGAAAACACCAAATAAGGAGAACAATCACGGACAGAAGGAAAAACGGGAATATATTATCCGATTTTAAATAACCCGCTTTCTCTCTCGACCGCCTGCTCGGCTTGAATTCGTATCAGTGCATGGATTTATATTACTTTCTGTGTGAAGTTGGTTTACTACATCAATATGTATGTGAAGGTGAAAAGGATTTCTAATATTTCCCAAATTAAATTAGGAGTCGCCGTAGCTCAGCCCGTCTGACTGCGAATCGCGGGGCCTGCGTTTAAATCTCGGCCAGGACGCTAAAGGCTTTTCTCGCACGTTTCCACCTCTGAAAGTGACTGCCAAAGTGTTTTTGTTATTTCTGGGCACCTTGGGTGGTAATGTCCCTTGTGAGTGAATAGTAATGCTCACTGCCTTGTAATCAAGGGGCCCGGGTTCGCTTCCGGCTAAGGGCATAAATTTTCGGGGCCACGTTGCGTCATCTTTCCTTTCGCCGTCTTTTGTACTTCATCCTTTTCTATGGAAGTCAATGGCAAACCAATATTGGTTCACAATACCGATTGTCACTGTCACTTGTTAATGGGACTTAGTCTAGTGAGTGATTATTCAACAAATCAAATCAATTAGACTAACCACCCAGCCTTACTTCATGCCGTGGATCGAGAATATTCGGAGCCCTACCTTCACATGCCCCATGTGCATTTAACAACGCGTACTCATCTGACAGGGGCCTTTGCCTTTAGCCAAAATGTCTCTTAAATTCTAGTGGCTAGCTCCTAAAATGAAACTAATAACCTAACCTAATTTGACCTAACCAGAAATATGCAACAAGTTTCTTCCATATATTTAAAAATAACTAAATATCAATCTAGTTATTAGTGATATTAGGTTCAACATTGGCATTTCCCTTTGCATCAGTATTCCGGGTCGCAAAACGCACGCTCATCTGTATTTTCGCCGAAAATGCACGGTCGCAAAACGCACGCCACTTTTCCAAGTCGGGTGGCCCTGATTTGATGCTCGACAATTGCACATACATTTCCATATTTTCAAAGAGCTTTACATTTTCTTTCTTTCTGCTTAAAAATCTCCCTTGTTATTCTTTTAAATATTTAGACATTTTACTAATTCATTGACGTAGGTCGGAAAAGCCAGTATTATTTTCATTATACGTAATTTCAAAATTTTATGCACTTTACAGAAATATGTTTAGTACGTAG
>JAGDQP010068271.1:0-11041 GCA_022664845.1 Lepisma saccharinum
TAAGAACTATTATTTCAAAGCATATCATAACGTAGCCACGTTCCACGGCTCCCCTCGCGCTTTTTTCAAAGCATAGAATTAGCTATCGGTACGTGACAGTATGGGAGCCATTTGAAAAATTGAATTTTAAAATAGGGTGGCAACGTTGACAACTGGGTGCTTGGGTACAGGCAAGAACCACAGTATATTTCAATTGTGTCGAATATTTATACTCAAAGCTTGGTGCGGATACGTCGAACTGAATGGAAGTTGTATATATTTAATTTTGATTGGCAACATTGTCAACTGCCCAGTACGTAAATACAAAGTTTGGTCCTAATATGTTGAACAGTATGGAAGCAATTAAACATTTTATTTTCTGAAATTGGTTGGCAACACTGACTATTGCGGCGCTGGAAGTACCCACATGAACTGTCCCAGTACCTAATGCACAGGTCAAAATCTGTGTAAATCAATGCGGATACGTCCAACAGTAAGAATATGTGAAATCTAGATTTTTTAATCGTTTGGCAACCCTGACAAACTACGGTGCCTGAAGTGTCTGTATGACCTGCCCCAGTACCTAATGATTATGTATGTCAAATTTTGTGTAAATCAATGAACACGTGTAGATTTGTATTAATAAATTTATTTCTATAAGTTAAATTTTAAAATAGCCTGGGAACACTGAAAACTTGAGTGTTTGAGGTCGTGGACACCCAAAACTTTGTTCTATTATGTTTAATGATGTTTAAGCTAAGTTTGCGGCAGGTGCGGCATGGCAGATTTTTTTTAAAAAAGTTGGCAATACTGAGAACTGGGCAAGCCAGAAAAATCTCACATATACCAAAAAAATATTTGTAATCTAGGGTTTAATTTATGTTGTATTTCTTCTTAATTACCTATGTAAAAGACATTCTTGCTTAAAGAGACGGTTGCAGTATTACAAAGTGTTGTCCTAGAAAAAAGAAGGTTCTTCTTTTTCTAAAAGAACGGAAGTTTTAGGAAAATAAGGAACTTTTTTTTTTTTTTCAATTTACAACACTAAGTAAACCCTACACACTATTTTATGAAAAGCAAATTACGCTGATGATCAGAAAGGGAGACGAATTCATTGTATTTTTCATAAGCTTCAGTATTGAAGATATCTTGTGCACTTTGTTTTCATAGCTTAATGTCTTTAGACTATTATTATATCAAGTTGTATAAAATAACATCAAAGTTATCTATCACAACGCTCCACGGATGGCTTCTGTATGCTTTAACAGAAAAATGTCACTGCTGAAATGAGGAGATAAAATACTTGTCAAAACACAAACGAAGTTAAGAAAGTTAATACAAATAAATTTACGATTTACTGCATAGATCTCGTTATTATTAAACAACAATAATAAACATGACGATAAAACATTGTAAAACTGGTCACCTATTATCCATTTCTATTCCAATAAAGAGATTTACCAATGTGCTTTTGTACGGACTTTTCAAACCCGTAAGGCATTGGTTTTCCTCGTCAGGGGTACAAAATATACTTGAATTTAAAAATAACGTAATACAACGCTTCGTTGTTTGCGAAGGAGAATTCAGAGCAAGATTATCAATTTGTCAATCATCCCATTAATGAAGCAATAAATAGAAATATCAATTCCTCATTTCTGCAATAGGACTGAGGAAAATGCTGAAGTACTCTCATTCAGGATAACTGACGAGAGTAGCGATTGAACCAGCATCTCAACCAATGCAGATCCATAGTCAGTATGCCTCGCCACAAGAAGACCAAAAGGATTTAGCTTTAATTTCTCGAGTTACCAACTTTAACTTGATATGTTCCTCTCAACCTAGCCTGTCTTTGTTTAGTTTGAACAATGCCACTGAACGAGCTTACAGAAAATGGCTCAGCAAGAACACCACTTGAATATCCAAAATATTATCTATTAATGTGCATTTTCTTTTATTATTTTACAGGCCCGAGATGACGGGCGCAGAAGAGTTAAGAAAAAGGGAATTAACCTCTTTCGTACATATGCACGTCTCGTGTTATCTAATCTTTCATGGCTCAGAGATACAGACGATCAGAGGGAAGCTTTGGCACTTAAATACAACGTTCAGGTTGTAATGAGAAAAACTACTGAAAAGCAAGTATTTCAGCCGAAGGTAAGCAGCAGTACTGATAATCATGGATTGAAGCGTTTGTTTTGTTAAAACAAATGAAATTATTATGTTATTTTTATTGCGCACTGTTGAGATAGTAAAATGGCTGTTGAATTTAAAAGAGCTTTGTGTTAAGGTAACTACAGAAGAGAGAGAAGAAATAGTATTGGAACCGCAAAAATGGAAGCTTGAAAGCACTTCTTATCCTACATTACATTCAACTAATCCATAGTAAACACATGTTACATTATAACTCAATGTTTGCTCATATTTTCAAATTGTGAATGTATAATACAATATTTTTGTTACTTCTAATTAGATTTCTGTAAAGAGTTGATAATGCAGGTTGATAATAAGTAGATAACCAAACATAAATTAATAATGTACAGACACACTTCGGCCCCCAATCATCCTAGAGCTAACTTCTGAATATGTGCATCATGATGTATTACATAATGATGATATCCTGTGTAACAGAAATTAGTAGAAGGATAACACGCTCGTGAATTAATTTCATTTGAATTAAAATCCTGTTCGAAGAGATGATTAGGATATAAGAATATTTAATTTCTGTTTGTTGGTAAATTACCTACAAAGATAAAAAAAAAAAACAGATTTTTTTCCACAAATTTACGATAGTAAAGCGAAAAATATGCATCTCGCTTGCAATGGCAAATATGAAAATGTCTTTAAGTTCGCAGTGAGTGCTCGAAGTGGATTAGAAAACGTAAGGAAACGCTTGGAGAAGTGGGCTAGAAAAATTAGGGTACGCTTGCACCTAGTGGTGGCAATTGCCTATTGAAAGTATTGACAGTGAGCTCCCATTATTAAAAAGGTAGGGGTACGCCAAATTCAAAATGAAAAAGGTAAGGGCATGGTGTGACTCCACTTCTAGCACTGGTTCGCAGCAAACTTTCTAGTTACTACTTGGGAAATTAACAAGCTTGCCATCTAATATACTTCAACGTTGCAAAATGTACCTATTCTCTATCTGTGTTTTGTTAAGTCCCGGTACTGAGTTCTCACAATTTTGATCGCTCTGCTGCTGAGGAGAAATTATCTTTGTTTTGGAGGGCATTTGAACATTTTACCAATTTGTTTAGAATTCAACAAAATCGTTGGTTAGCGAATTCAATGAATCACAAAGCTCTTAAAGCTACTGAAAAATTATTTTAATGTCTTTAACGAAGGTTGGTGAAACCCACTGGATCTCCTAGTCAAGTGTTTCTCAACCTTTTAATACTCATGAACCGGCAAACTACAAGAAAACATTTAAAGGACCGATAAGATGCCAGTAAGTTAGAGATTTATTTGACATTCAACAGATGCCAGCACATATTCAGAATCTAGTTATTTTGGAAATAATTATAATTAGCAATAATTATAATTATCGATTATTATAATAATAATAATAATATAATTAGCGATTCGGACTACCACGCATAAGTCCCCTGTTCGATCCCATCCATGGACATATTTATTTAAGCAGAAATGATTAAAATTACGCTATTTATAGTGTAAAGTATGAAAATGATTTCATTTCAGACGATTTTGTAATTATTATTACAGAAAAAGAAAATACCATCATTGAATATGTTTTGAGATAGTTGGTCAAGGTCGAACATTTCCCACCGTAGGTGAACCGTGGAGAAAACGGTTTGCTATCGCTGGCTCAATCAGTTTGTGTTGCCGAGTTACAAATTTGCAGTCACGGAAAAAGGCGGTGTGGGAATATAGCATGTAGTTTTATTTTATTTAACTTGTATTTATGGGCCAGACTCTCAGCTATTTCTAAGCCATAACATGTCTGAAGTACTACAAGCGACAGCCTCAGGCCATAGGTGCTTATCTAGTTCAAAAACTAAATGCTATGTTTCCGGAATACATTATTCCGTGACTGTAAAGGGTAAAAATGTAAAAGTATGGGGGTTGTAGAAATAGCGCTCAATCAGTGGCACGAAGTGGGGTGGAGTGGTCAGTCCCAGGCTCGACCGCTTTTATCTCCCAAATTACAAAGGGATACCAAGGACACTCTGGTACTCAATTTGCACCAGGCATGGAAACATTGCGAGAACAGTCTCCAGCGTCCTGGCCGGAATTTAAACCCGAGTCGCTTGATTCGTTGTCAGCCCCGCGCCATGGCGACTCACACTGCACAAGTTCATATAGGGTATAACACAATCTCCCACATCGGTAATTTGGCCCGATTCCCAGCGTTGGGTAAGACCTCAACCTTTCAGCGTAGAGACTGTACGAGATTACATAGAACAAAGTACTGAGACATTTGAGAAAGTATTGAGAAATTTGAGAAAATACTGGTAAATTTGAAATATTTAATATTTAATAAAAATTCGAGGATCCTATTGGATACTAAAATATAGAGTACCGTTTGCATATGACTGACAAATGGCATAACTTAACCAATATCTGTTTGTCAATTGCTTCAAATTGTTATTTAAATTTAAAGTACCGTATATTTCGAGTTTGGGTACTGATAGGAAATGACAGAAGTTAAACGCCTTATTTTCTGCAGCATATCATCTATGTGTATTTGCGTCGACAAAGGAACGTATATTGCTACTGGACCGTGTTTCTTGAAAATATGCAATCTACACGACCAAGAATCTGAGATTGCGTAGCTCGTATTGTTGGGATCCAGTAACTCACCTCTAAATGGTTACTGCTAACTATTATCGGGCTTAGTGTTAAGTATTCTTTATCCAGAGAATTCGGTCTTAGATTCTATGAATAATTTAAATAACAATAAGTCCGTTTGACTTATTATGTATCACTTCTTTACCAACTATCTATCGTTCGATCTCAAGATACAAATTACTTACTAATCAGTACAATTATCTTCATACAAATGTTTTACCAAATGTATTACAAGTTGTCTTAAGAGCATCGAACTCCTATCCTAGTTTCAAGTTATCGAACAGTTCAATTTGTTATCTAATTGTGAATCATTTCCTGAAGAATATTTAGCAAATGTTTAGCAAAGAGCGTAATTGGTGAGAGTGAGATGTGATAGCCATATTGCCATTAAGTATATGAGAGTGATAGAATAATTATCCTCACTTACTGCGGACAATCGAAAGAAAACTGAAGTTCACAAAGTCCTTCTCCAAAGACTGTCTGTCTATTGAGAAATATTGAACGAATCAGCTACTTTTTAATAGGTCTTCGTTTGGCGTAAGCTCGTCTCGACTCCAACATAATGACTCTTACTTATCAACTGGCTTCCAAATACCTTTTTCTCTTCCAACAAAACCCCTCCTTGCAACATTTACCTGACTTAGGCCTCAGACCACTCTTTTCTAATTTCTTCATTCCGTATCTTTGTCAACGACCTTTTTTATTTATGTGAAACTTCAGTAATATTCCGCTGTCAACAGTTTCTGGTTTCTCATCCCGGCTAGTTTGCACTATTGCTTTCTAGTCTTGGTTTATGTGATACATGTTTGTTTTATTACTTAATTACTTAATGAAGTCAACAACACTTCCAACTTGCTATTTATTCAACTTGCTGTACATCCGTTACAATATTTTGTCTGTAACTGTCTTGAAATGGCTTTTGATTCCCATATCTTCTTCATTACAAAACACATAGATTTCATTCAGTCTTAAGCGTCGATTGATTGACTAGAATATGTATCAGTGTACTGCAAGAATCAGGAAGTAAAAGATGGTCACGGAAAGCACGAAAAGCTTCTTATCAGTAAAAACTTTGATAAACTTTACTTTGTATGGGCCAGTCTAGTAACTGTTGACTTCGGCCCGTCACGATTATCCGTCACGTTTGAGTTTAAAAGACACCCATGCCGGGACTCGAACCCGGGACCTTCGAGTCGTGGGTCTAGCGCCTTAGACCGCACGGCTACCCGGTCGGCGCTTCTTATCAGTGTTTTAGAATACCGAACTCTTAAAATACAATATGTTTTTAAATGTAAAACATACAAGAATACTAAGAGAACAGCTAATCTCGAAAGTTATGGACAACATGAATAACATACCACTAATGTAAAGAACTTTATTTAACCTGTTGAAGCCTACAACCAATGTTTCTTTCAGGCATGCTTTTGGGGGAGCTTTGCCCCCCGGGCGTTTTCAACAACCCCTCCGAAAGAACTAGTCTCAACATTTGTATTACTCATATGTATACGAAAATACGTATATAACAGCACATTCTATAAATATTGTTCACGTTATTTTGAGGTTAAGTAAGGAAGTACAACATAATTATTATTAAGTAATGTTGTTATATATTTTAGCACATTGGAGTCAATATGTATTATTTATAATTTTCATGAGTCCCTCACGAGCCCCTCAAATAAAATTTTCTGGAAGAAACACTGCCTACAACTTTAGCATCAACCGTTTTCTCTCCCTGGCAGGAACAAGATAGAAAGTGACATATATTGTGTTAAGTATTCGAAACGTAATCTATCACGGAATGAGTTTCGTTGAGGAACGAGATATTTTTAAAGCCGAAGTTACCAAAACCATCAAGAGGCAAGAAAAAAAAAAATATATAAGTAATCTCTGTGCGTTTCACGCAAACAAAACGAGCATCCAGTGAAATGAACAACATAGCTACAGATTTTTCTTCTTGTTGAAAATATGTATGATTTCATGAAAGTAAATGGTGACAGGGAAGCATTTGCAGAAATTTCATGTAATGGCATATCAGGAACAACCACACCTTATTTAATTATACCGAATTAGCCCGGGTCTATGTGGGTCAAGTGGGTTTCTAGATCAGGGAGTGAAAAACAGGTCAATACAATAATGATTTGCTAGATTTCTTTGACCTTCACTGAAACGCCATTGGAAGAAAATCTCGCATTTCATGATCTATTTCTTTTTCCGATCGAAGTAATCCCTCCTGATGGAAATAGATCTGGGTTACTTTAGTAGTAATATAAACACAGGCGAATAAGATAAGTGTTTGACCACTTATCCACTTATTCTGTTAATACAACTTTGTATAAAGTTTTATTCTCAGACTGATCATTCTTAAGAGGCAGCGGTACTTGGGTACGGCGGCCTGGAAAATGAGCATCCAAGTGGTATTTCACAAATTTCTAGGAATATCATGACTTCATCACGATTGTTTTCGCAAACATGATTGAGTAGCCTCTTCAACAAAATACATGGCATTGTAAAGGTACACAAGTAAAGATTTCATGAAGTATATTTTTCTTAAAAATAAAGGTTATTTTAATAACCTATGTAAAAACTTTCTTATGGAAATTCCGATGATAATAATCTTTGTTTCTAAAGAGAAAATAGGGCACACGATCAGTAAAGTACATTAACAATGCCACGCAATAACTTTAAGGAACTATTCAAGTCATTTTCTCGAAGAAACCGGCTGAAATGTGTGAAAATGCATGTTAAATTAGACGTCTATTTTTAATGCTGCCGTAACCAACTGGATGTCACCAATCTTCGTTAAGAATTGACGAATCGCTAAGTAACTTTAAGATTTTGAAATGTATCAATTTCGTTAACTAACCATTAGTTAAATTCTTAACGAAAGTTGGTGAAACCTACAATGTTAGGGGGGCACAAAAGCCGATTAGTCCTTGACTAATTATTTTCAATTTTATGGATTGAAAACCTAATCAAACACCTGTAAGATTAATGTGCCGCGGAGAATCAACGGCTAGAGCGCTCACCTTTGGCACTTGGTGTCATCGGTTCAAACCCTGCTCCTGCCATGTGGGCTTTGTGGTGGGCAAACACTATATGCGTGGGTTTTCTCGGGGTACTCATGTAGCCTCCTACTTTCTTTATTCTACCAATCATCCCATCGTCATCTATTGGGCCTGAGCCAAAGTTGCCTAAAGCCCTTAAATATTAAATTTATAAAAATCATCTGTAAGATTAAAAATAATTTTGTTTCGGAAAAGGATGAATTTTATCATTACTTCAAGTGAAAGCATTCATACTTAGTTTTCTACAGTAAATTATGAAATATTTTACAGGAAAAAGCAATCCTGATAAAGCCTAGAAGCGAGCGTACTCATGAGGAGATAGCCATAATTCGCGATCTTGTATGTCGCCTGCACTGTTTTGATGATTATCCTAAGGTAAGAAAAACATACCTTACTTTGTAGACCTGGTACATTGAATAATTATAATTTTGGTGTTCTTAATAGGAAAAGTATTCTATATGTCATAGGATAAATGAAGAGTTGAAGTAAATAAGGCAAAAAGTACTTATTATGAAAATTGTGTTTATACAGGAATAACGATATTATGTTTTAGAGCTATCACATAACTAAGAATCAAAGTCCAAACACATTGCTTAGTCCTTCTATCGTTTATTTATAAATGGTAAGACGCGTTGTTTTATATGAAAATAAAAATTTCAAAAACTGCTTTTTTTAAGTTAAAAAATGACACTAATTTACTTCATTAATATGACATGTCTTTAGAAAATAGAAAGTAATTTCATAAACACTATTTTCGAACAGAATCTATTGGAGTAAACATAATTTCTTCAAAAAAAAAAAAGCTATTAAATATCTTCTTGCAAAAGACGTTACCTAAAATTGTACGGTAGATGAATATTTTGTGGAAACGTTTTTAAAGAGCATAAGAATTATTTTTATTAATCATAGTAGGTAGATTATAACTATTAGAACGTTTTTAGTAATTTTAGGAATTTTTCTAGGAATTTTAGGAATTTTTCTGGTAATTTTGGGAAGCTTTCTAGTAATTTTAAGATTTTTTCTAGTAATTTAGGGATCTTTCTAGTAATTTTAGCAATTTTTCTAGTAATTTTGAGAATCTTTCTAGTAATTTTAGGAATTTTTCAAGTAGTTTTGGAAATATTTCCAGGAATTTTATAAATCTTTCTAGTAATTTTGGAAGTCCCTTATTCGTGGAACACAGAACTTTTTAAAACCTGACTAAACCGGGGATAGCAGAAAGGAAAAAGCTATGCCACGTGAAAGACCACTCCTTTATCAGTCAGGAAGTTTTTTCTCCCTCTTACTGCTCGTCCCGTAGCAGTGGAGGGGGAAACATTTGTGTGACCGTGAGTTGAGTTTATACAATGGAGGTAGCCAGAGAGCATTTTTGTGCTAAGCTTTTCTACCCTTTTAAAGTAGGGTTAAATCAAGCGCAATCACTGGAAAGGTTTACGTCGGGTTTTGAGACAGCGCTCCTTTTCGTGCCACAGTGTTCAATTGATTCTTTGAATTTAAAAGAGGACGAACGGCATTCAAGGATGAAGAAAGGAATAGGGGATGATAACAGCGGTGACTGAGGAAAACATTGCCAATGTAGAGACAATGGTGCGAGAAGAACCCTGACTGTCCTAACGGATATTGAGGGAATTGAATCGGGGAGCATCGAAAAAATATTGCACAATAGTCTTCTTCACAGAAAGATTTCATCATGTGGGTGTCGCAGAACCTCACCAAAGGTTAGATCACAAGAGTGGAATGGCGCACAAGAGTGAAATGGTGAAGCTCCCATACTTTGGAAAGGGCAACTCTCACCGTGTTTCTTAGACCATAACAGATGATGAGACCTGGACTTACCAATATAATCCAGAAACAAAGCATCAATCTTGTGCGTGTGTCTGTTCCCAGATGACACTCCACCTATCAAGTTCAAGAAAGCAAATAGTGTTGGAAAGTAAATGGTGCCGACATTTTTCGCAGCAAGTGGACACGTGGCAACAATACCACTTGAAGAACAAAGAACAGTCACTGCAAAGTGGAACACTGCTCTTGCTCTCCCTCAGGTGTTCAAAAACGATTGAACGGCATCCTTGTGCACCATGACAACGCTTCCGCCCACACAGAAAACGTCACGTTGATTTTTCTTTTTCTGGAGACCCATGTGCAACTACTGACTCTTCCCTACAGTCTAGATTTGGGACACTGGAACTTCTTCCCGTTCCGCCTGGTAAAGAACCGACTACGAGGAAAGCGATTTGCAAGTGCTGAAAAATGCTGTTGCAGCCTGCTTCGAGGAGCTTGGGAACCTAACAGAAAGTTAATAGCTCCAGTGGTTCCGGGCTTGGTTTAGGCGGGTGAGAAGACCCTAATAGGGGTCTTGATGATGTGATGTAAGTTTTATTTTAAAGCTATTGCCCCAGCAGTATCTAAAAACTTCCTGAGCGGCCTACAGTAACGGGTTTTGCTTTTTGAATTACTCTAATTGGTTACAGTTTACCAGACACATAAGTTTCCGACAATTAGCAGTATATTTTCTCTCATAATATTGAGATACATATTCTAGATCGTCATACTATCTATTGAACTTTATAATTTTGTTAGCATCCTCGAAGCGTTACGCAGTCGCCACGATACTGCACATTGGTACGTTTTCTCTCCTACAATCTTTTCAACCATACCTACATTGATTTTCACCCGAACCGGATAGTTTCAGGTTTGCAGCTGTCTTCAACATGAAAATTACAATCCATCAAAAATCGATTACCCTTGTGTGAAGTGTCTGAGATAACAGTTCGCCTTCTTACTTATTTTGTCAACAAAATAGTTTATATTCTTGCTTGCAAGTACTTTCCAAAGACAATTCTAATTATGGTAGAATGTGTTTTCAAGTAGACATAATTTTCAACAGCCGCTGAAGGAGAGAAATGATTTGCGAAAATTATTGTGGTTGTAACAGCCTAGTTGCTGTTCCATTTTTATATTTATTTTCTCCCCCTTTTATTTTCTTAGTCTCCATTTTGTTTTCTTTCTGTGTGTTCTCCTTAGCTCATTCTCTTTGGTTGGTTTTAGACGCTTTGAGCGTGTTTCGTTTGGATTTTGCTTTGGATTTTTTATCGTTATCCATCCAGGTTTTCGTTAGTCACGCAGCAATGACTTGGATTTAACGCTTGTCTTTGATTGGACCATAGTCAATGCTTCGTGACTTGTTTTTT
>JAGDQP010068272.1:0-11041 GCA_022664845.1 Lepisma saccharinum
AATCAGACTATCTTTTACTATGATGATGTTTCGCGCAGCCGCGGTTTTGGATTACAAATTTTAACATTTTTAGGCTCGGAATTGTAGTCAGCGTCCCTTGGAGCTCCCAGAAATGGCGTTAAAATACCTATGGAATCACGTTAATAGTAATTAATTAATTATTTGTTGTATCAAAGCCATAAAGTTGAAATTATACTATGATAAGAATAATAGTATCACTGTTGGCAACATTGTGTATTACGTCCTTTACCAAGATAAACGGAGGAGAAGAGGAAATTCCAGGACTTTCGAGCGCTCGAAATATTTTTGAGCGCTCGAATCCAGGACTTCGAGCAAAATTGTTCGAACAAATCTGTTCGAGCAGATTTTGTTCGATCATACTCTGCTCCCTCGAAAACGTATTTTTGTGTTTCGAGCGCTCGAAATCGGCTCGTTGCACACCTCTACTTCTATGGTTAACTCCAGACAAGGATTCTTCAACATAAACCTAAGGGTAGGTAACACCAATCGTGGGCGTATCGTAATGTCATATATAAAACTGCCAATGGCCAAGATGCTTGCTTTGATGGACCTCAAAACCGGAGGTGAGGCGATACTTGGTATATTACTATAATCCTCTGCCTAGCGGACACAAGATCCACTAGCGGGTTATGTCGCTCGACATATGAAAAACAGAAGTACTTCGGCTAAGAGTTTATTCGTCTGGGAAGACGTAGAATATACAAGCTCTGTTGACGCATCCCCGACAACACTATCTATCTACACAAGGTAAATTATCTTTCTCAGATATATTCAGTTTGTACAAAATCTTATAACTGAAAGTATTTACTTTCAGCGTAAAGCAATCGGTAGCATGACATAAATAATATCCCGATAATTCTCAACTTCTGTTTCCATTCATAAGACAAGTAATTTCCATAAGTTGCTAGGTTAATTCTCCGCGTATAAAAAAGCCTGCCATCTAAATAGCTTTAGTAATATTATAACACCAAACAATTGACAACGAAAATTCACGCTGCATCGTCCAACAAAATGTGCAGTTGCGAGCAAGTATACCACGCCGGAAATGTAGCTTATCTTTCTCTTGCGTGTGCCAATACAGGTAACATAACTATAATGCTGTGCAAACCTTTTAGTGCTATATAAGTTGTATAATATCTAACAAAACCAAATTTACATAATTCAAACCCAAATCAATGCAAACCGAACATAAACTTTATTACATAATCATGGGCTTTCCTTCAGCTATTGCACCCATTTGCCAAACCTAATACGGCCTTGCCTAACGTGGCTCACATGGCTACATGTGACCATAACAAGATTACATATTCTCTGACGTCGTATTTCTTTGTTTTCATGACAATGACCAAATTACCAGAAATTTGTCCAAACAGAGGTCTAACCAAGCTACGAATTATTGAATGGCAGAGACTTACTGAGAAAATTTCTATGACATTTTCTTGAATTCTAGAAAGCTTCGCGTATAAAACTAACTATTTTTTCGGAAAATGGTATTGTATGAATCACGTAGTTTTTATGTGTCCAAAAAGACAGATATTTCGAATTCTCGTAATACTTAACACCCTTTCAAGACTATCAGATTTCTCTGTCATGTTTTCACCTGATAGAAACCTGATGAATATTCACGTGTTGGTGATCAGGAGGAAAAAATGGCACAAGAAGAGGGGAGAGAAAAAGAAAGTGAAATAAGAAAACAGAAAGTGGTTTGGGATTGAAAGTGGGGGAAGAATTACCAAGAAAATCAAGCGGTTATTGAGAAATGTTAGAGTAAAACGTATAGGAAAGGAGGGAAAAGGGTCTCGAATTTAGTGGAAAACAAGAAGAAAGTTGCTCTAAGGGGAGAAGGACAAAGAGAAGTGTGTTCCGTGTGTGAAATGTGAGGCAGTGCATATAGGAGAAACGAAAACGAAATTACAGGAGAGGTTTAAACAGCGCAAGGATGACGTCAGATTAAAAAGAGAAAGACATGCTATTTCAAATATGTACAGGAAGAGGAGCATAATATATACTAGAACAAGAAGAAAGAATGTTGGTTAGGAAGTGGAAAGAAGCGAGGAGAATTAGGGAAACGGGAGATAAACCGATAAACTGGAATGGTAGCTTGAGTGTAAGTGTGGAATGGGAAGACAGACTGGGAAGCGAATAGCGCAGAAATTATTCCAGAAAATAGCAACTGTTCTGTACCTCCACCCGTCCTTTTTAAATTTCCTTTTTATTATTTATTTATTTAACTTTATTTATTTATTGTATATTTATTATAATTTGTTAATTGTTTAGTACATATTTATTTATCTAAAATAGTTTTTGCGCCCCGATTCAATTTCCTTGTTATGTAGTTTACTGTTACAAGTTTCTTATAGCGTTCTGTTGACTGGGTGCTGTGGCCGTTGAGCGAAGGACTGTGATTGGTTAAAATTTGTTTAGTTTTGGAAGGTAAACGAATTCTGAGTCGTGATTGGCTAAAGACGTAAAAAGTATCTCTTGGTCTTCTCGTAAGGAACTGTGAGTGTTGTTTAATGTTTTCCCTGAGGAAGATGTTAGAACATTGAAACGGTAACGTTTCCTTTCTGGTTTTACAATAAAGTTATTGAGTTTAGGCTATAACTTTAAAGTTAAAAATCAGAGTAGATGCTGTGGAAACCATTTACTCTGTGGAACAAGCGATAGCCACAGAAATATGTGCGAAGAAATAAAAGAAGAAGTGATGGTATCGCTAACAAAAGAACGCTACAAAAGCGGGATAGACGAATAAGGTAGGATACCGGTGATAAAAGGCTTCCCGAAAATTCACAAGGAGAACGGCAAATTAAGACCAGTGTTAGATTGTAGGGGCAATATGTTTGAACCGCTGGAAGAGCGGATAACAAAGGTGGCAGAGGTGATGAGGGGGCAAAAGAAGAGTGCTAGTATGAAGAACTCCGTGCAATTAAAGGAAGACTGAGGGAGGTCAGGGAGATGAGAGCTAAATCGATCATGTTCAGTGTAGATGTACAAGTCACGTTCCCAAGCTTAAGAAGAAAGAACATAGTGAGGGTCATAACAGAGCATATGAAGGATAATAGGATTAATAGCTGCAGTGGGGAAGGTCTGAGAGAGGCTCTGAGAACTATGTGGAAGAATTGTTATTGTGTCATAGGTGATAAGTTGGTCAGAATTAAGGAGGGACTGAGCATAGGCTCAAGGTTGAGTCCAGTTCTGGCGGAGATTGCTATGAATGAATGGGAGAAGAAGGTACGGTTAAAAGGAGGTGACAAGTTAGTGTTTTTAGTAGATATGTGGACGGTCGTTTGGGGATATGGAAGGGCACAAAAAGACAGTTGGAGAAATTTGTAAATGAAACTTAATATAATGAGAAAGGCATAGAACTGGAGTTGGAAGTGGAAAAGAATAATACCATAGTATTTTTAAATATGAGGATAAGGAAGAAGGAAGGAAAGATATACACGGAATGGTACCAAAAAGTTGTGCATCCTGGAACTATTGCCATGCTAGGAGTGATGTGGATTACTCGAGGAAGATAAACTTCATAAGAAACATAGAAGAAAGAATTAGACAGTTCACAAGTGAAAAAGAAAAAGCAGAGGAAGGCATAGAAGTTTTTCATAAGCAGTTACGGAGAAATGGATATGATAAGAGGATGTTGAAGTACAGAAGAAAAGAAGAGACCAAGAGACAAGGAAGAGAAGAAAGAGCAGAACAAAAGGAAAATGGAGAAGAAGAGAAGAAACTGTGGTAGGGGGATAGAGAGTATAGGAGAAGAAACAGAAGTGATAAAGAGAATGCTGAAGAAGATGGGTAGTATTTCAACGTACAGAAAAGGAAGCAAGAGTCTACTGGAGATGTTAAGAGAAAAGAGGAGAAAAGCGAATGGAGAAGAAAAGGAGAGGGGAAGAATGAAGCAAAATGAGTGATTGATTTATAGAATCCAGAGCAGTGATTGTGAAATGTGCTATGTGGGGGGAAATTGGTTCAAAGCAGATAAAACAACATAAAGATGATGTTAGTTTGGATAGGGACAGAAATACTATTTACAAACATATTAGAGGCACGGAACATTTAGCAGATTGGAGTGCGGTAAAAGGGTTGGGACAGGAAGATAGAAGGAATGTCAGAAAATGGAAAGAAGCAAGATTTATAGAAGTGAAAGGGGGAAAAGTGATGAACTGGAACTCGGGACTTAAAATTGATGAACTGTGGGATAAGTTATTAAGAAGGTTTAAAATATAAATTGTATTTCTTGTAAGACGTAGATTTTTTATTTATTTTATGTAATTTTATTTATTAATTTTTTTACATTACTTTATTTATTTATTATGTTAAGTTTAGTGTTCCTTTTACTTGTTATCTCTCTTTTTTCTTAATTTTCTTATACCATTTTCAAAATAATTTCTAAAGATAAGGTTTATTTTGGTATTGTATGCTTAGGTGCAGTAGGAACAGGGGTGAGAGGAAATCAGTAATTGTTTTTAATTAAAAATTCACTTTGAATAGTAGGTACAGATTGGCTGGCAAGGAGCCAATCAGTAACCAGTTGGCTGTCTCACTAGAAATCGTGTGATTTAGTGTGTCTGACGTACCCAAATTGTTAGTTAGTTGGCGAAACTTACACGTTTTCAGTTTTTAAATAAAACTTATTTGCTTTCCTCAGCTCTTATTTTATTTTATCTTGAATAAAATTAACTGTAATAACCTTGTCAGCCTGTTTTAGTTAAATTAAGTATTAACTTTTTCAGCTTAACGCCAGACGCGTGCATGCCTTAATACCCAAATTAATTTATTAATATCTGATGTTCCCTAGAATGTATTTGATAGTTATCACATAATTTATAGCCACTCACGGTATATATTGAGAAGTTTATTGGCGAAAGGTTTCTGCTTGGCCAACTCCATACAAAGTGTGGTGTCGATTAAACAATGATATGGGTGTCTATAGCGGGCAAATAAACACATAGCTTTATCTAGTATATTTCAGATTTCTCCTCGCCAAATATGTGCGGTGCTACATACATAAGCGTATGTCTACCCTTCTTGTTCGAAAACAGTTTGTTAGCTACAATTGCAACAGAGAGTTCTGATGTCACAATTAATTAATTTGCTTCCATAATTTACGTCAAAAAATTCCAGAATTATTTATCGTATCTTTGTAGCACATTAAGGACACCTCAGAAGGAACTCCTTTTAATGTCGCTAGTGAAACTTAAGACTAGTAGACTTATTGGAAAGAACACATCAAATTAAGATAGTTCACTAAAACAGACAACATAGCACTTTAATATTTAAGAGAGAAAAGGATTCGCCAAAGGACAGGATCACGAAAAAAGAGGCAAAGTCGTCTGTAACTTTTTCTATAACTTATACTAAAGTAGAAACACTTTCCCAGCAGGAGTCAGAAATTTTGCTGTAAAATATAATCAGTATAGAAAACCCTTCGGGGTAAAGGGAAGAGTGACGCAAGAATTCTACTCACAAAAGAAGTTATATCCATTTTGCGAGTGACTTTCTTTGTGTCACTATGGCGAAAGTGTTCCCTTTTCTATAATAAAATTAAGAGAACTAGTATCCTTCCGCCATAGTGACACAAAGAAAGACAGTTGCAAAATGGATATGACTTCTTTTGTGAGTAGAATTCTTCCGTCACTCTTTCCTTTACCCCGAAGGGTTTTTTGTACTGATATCACTTATTTTGTAAGGCTGTTTATTAAAACAAAGTGCATACTCTTCATAAAAAACATCAATTTTGGACCATGGTAGGCTCCGTATCTCCAAAACCGTAACTCCTATAAAAAAATAAGCTTTGATTTGCCCCAACTTGTTGGGGCCGACAATTGACCCCCAAAACCACCCCGGTATCAACCATTTTGGGCTAAAGCAAAAAGACACACAGAATGACAGACACATCTTTCGATCAATTGTGAAAATTCTGTGATACGGCTAAAAAAAAAGAACTTTTGAACCCCTTCATCTATTTTGACGCGTGATACACTGTTTGAAAGGTATTGAAGCGTAGATTACAAGGCCGCAAGTTTCGGTAGCCTATGTAGTCTGGAGTCAGCGCTATAATCAAAAATGTAAATTTTTTTTTTTTTCGAACCGCCCTAGGGGGTCCCAGGGAGGTCCTACAGACTCATTTTTTTCTGTGTCATAGAATCGTAAAGAGCTTTCAAATGCAAGCTGAAGTATCAAAATCGGGTTAATAGTTCATTAGATCCGAAATTAGCTGTACAAATGTGAATGCCGCTAACGGACTCGTTTGTTAGCGTCACTCGAAGAACTACCGTTGTTCATAATCTTTCTGGTTCTCATCCATATACACATCAGTAACAGGTGACCGGGTACCGCTCTGTAAGTTACTATCACCAAATGTATTGGTGACGTTAAAATACGCTAAATCAACTACCTAATATGGAGTAAAGCATTGTTTTTCGAAACGTAATTTACGATTGTCTATCTTCCGGCCTTTGTACAATCCTTTCTCAGTTCACCTTAATTTACGTTACGTCTTCTGTCGACTATTGATTCCAAAGTTTTATGATTTATGCATCTATGTTCGAGTTATTGACAAGATGCTCATCAAAATATCCTACCAAACCAGTTTACTCACAACTAGGATTACCAACTAGAAATTGTCAAATGCAGGACGAAACTCTGAAAAAAGCAGAACTTTTTTTTTTTTAAGAAAATGCCGGACACATAGAACTTCCAGTAATGTGTATCTTTATTGGCCAAATTACTTTTGTTATGTACCTCGTATTGTTTGGCTTTCTTAAATGGATTTTGCTTGGATTTCCAGTTTGTGGGAATGTACAGTCAAAGTTAGGTAGAGTAAGGATAGTTTTGCAATGTTTCTATGGGTTGTCTAGCAGAACCACTGCTTTCGTATTAAACTGCATCTAATACAAAACCGCTCACAAATAACAACAAAATTATATATTATTTAGCCCAAAATTAAAGCAAGGATACTTTTCTTTTTAGTTTGTCACAGAATTTATATTTTCATTTTTAACTATCTGCATTGCTACCGGTATTTAAATCCCTGCCTGCAAAGAGGAGATGTCTTTGACGATACAATGAGATCATTTCTAATTCTTGCAAATCCACAGTACGTAGGTACAAACGCACGACATGAAACGCAAAAACAGAAACGGAAAACAAAGTAACTATATATCATCCGCCAAATAAAATCAAGTGTGATATAATCGGCAGTGGTACCAGCCACGTACTCTAGTTATTATTAAAGAGTCGCACATTATCACTCGTGGCCGTTCGTGACCGTTAAGTGTACTGTAAATAACAAACAATGCAAGCGCAGCTGTAGTAACGTCAAGTTCATTTTATTTTTAAAATGCCGTACTTTTTTCAAGAGAAAACTAAATCCTAGCTTGGAAGGTAAAATCCCGGACATGTCCAGGAAAAATCGCACGGTTGGTAACCCTATTCTCAGGATAGATTTTAACCAAACGGAAAGATACTACGAGTAGCAACAAAATAGTTTACAACATTATATTATGAAAGATTACCAAATTTCGAGAGTAAGGCCGCTTTAGACGACAGCATTTATGCTAAGATGAATCTTACGATTAGCAGTAGTGCCAGAGTGTGAAAGCAAGAATGCTACAATAGAGCAAGATGCTATGGTATAAATCCATAACTTTTTTCTTTTTACGCTGGCACACTGTTTTCGTTAAGGTTCATCGTACGAGAAATTGTATCGTCTAAAGCGGCCTTAACAAGTACATATTATCAAAACCTTGCTCTGCTTTAGATTCCCACATCTCTCAATTGCTCTCTTAAAATTTTCACATGAAATTAAATCCGAACAAATTATTACTACTTCCGTTTTATTTGATCATTTTTTTATTTTATTTTTTAAAGTTTACAATAATTAAAATAGATATTTAGCACTGCATAGCAAAGATAGACTCGCAGAAGTAAACAAATCGATCTTCAAAAAGTCTTTCTTCCAGACAAATGCATTTTAGCTTCTACAGTGACACGGCTTATTTTAAAACCAAACTTTTCTCAGACTAAGGTGTACAAAACAAGTTTAGTAATGACGCAAAATGTAAAACGAATTCGAAATACTTCGGAACAGTCGATCTACCCTAATCCCCATGATCAGCTACTGTCATAAGTATTATTACAATATGATTTTTTTTTTAAATATATATTTTTGTTTCAAGATTTATTAGCAAACAATTAGTATTAACGATTTATTTATTTGTCCACTACAGAATCAAATGCTCCAGGGAAATGGACACAATAAACATATAATCAAAGCGTATATACCATCAATATACATATAGATGAACATATAAACAATCAATGGCAACGCCCTAGCCGAGCTGGTCTACCGGTTCCCGTAAGATCACCGAAGTCAAGCAACTCTGGGTCTGGTCAGTGCTTGGACGGGTGACCGTTGCAGTACTCCAGATGGTGTTGCCTGTGCGGCGTCCACCCAGCGTCGTGAGGCCAATTGGGGAGCTACCTAAATAAAGAGGTAGCGATCACAGTGAGAGCTTCGGCTCTCCTCTCCCAACCCGTCTGGTCAGCGTGGGAGCAGTAGACCAACTCCTCCCTTCTGGGAGAGGCCTCATCCACTAGTGGATTCAATATGGCTGTGATTTATTATTATTATAAACAATCAATATACATATACATGAGCATATAAAATAAATATACAAACGACGTACATTTCACAGTATGCACTTTCTGTGTTTTAGTCAGCTAAGTGGGATATTAGTCACTTCACTTTAAGATACACTGAAAATATCAGCATCAACCTTCATAATAACATCAACCTCTGCGAACGAATCAAAGGTGAATCAACTGCTCACTGGTATTGATAGCCTCAAACCCACTTTTATTCCGAGATGCCTAACACGAAGCACGTATTACAATCTCGGCAGTCCTCTGCGGTACAAATGATATTGAAGGTGTATAACACACTTATGCACACAAAGAATGACAAATAAGAGAGATAATGATTATCTACTCACCCAATAGCATCCGAAACACACACGGACATAAGGAACTAGACTAGTTAGTGTTTAGTCTCTAAATCGACCCAGGACAACATGTCACATATCATGGAACAGGTACGAAACGTATGATGACTATGAATATGCAGAGCACAAAATCACGATAAAACTTCCTTATGAATCCACGCTTTAAACGCAATCAAAAATTAACACTTATTATATTTTACTTAACAGTGGGTTTTCTTAGAGGCACATTTGGCATTCCGTGAGCAATTTCATGCTACGTATTGTGGTTGGTGTCACTTACTTCCTTAACAATCAGAGATTCAAAAAAGTAATGGTGAACATCTGACAACAGCGACGCGTGGAAGAGAAGGAAACGGAATACCAGAATTATAAATATCTTTAAATTACTCGTTTTTGTCCAGGGAATCTAGTGAAAAACTACCCCTGACCTCAAAATTGCAATTAAAATATTTTTTGCTACTCTATACACAAGAAGTTTACATTACACCGTTTAGAGCACAAAAACTGGCCGCCATTTTGAAAAGATGGTGACAAAAATAGTCTTTTTTTATTTATGTCATAAAAGGTGGCCTGTAGAGAAATTATGTAGCGGTACTCAATGAATGATCGTATTTTTTTTCTGCTTTCGGAGTCACTATTACTATTTTCCCCTACAAGAAACGGTTACCAAGTTACCATAGGTTTTAATGTTGTATTGTAAATTTCAACTTTTAACAGGAAAACGAATTTTAAAAAATAGAATTTTAGATTTTAGGGTGAGACCTGAAATCACGACCATGACACCATATGATGGCCATGCTCCCACCTCTTGCTATACTGTCATCCGCCGATGATGGATTGGCGTCAGATCAATAATAATGGTCAGCACTAAAACCTCACACAAAGGATTAGATCCTCATTGCACCGCTTTAGAGTCCATTGTGCTAACTGTATCCGCCTGTCTGCGGTTATTAGGTGTTCTTGCATTTGCAGCTGATACGGATGTCACTTGTTTTCATACAGCACCCGTAATACGAATATCTGACTGACAGCAAAATGCATCGGCTGTAATCGTCGAGTACTGCGTGTAGGGCTTTTCACAGTGGTTGCCACAAGTGTCTTGTCGGTTACGATCCTTGGTCGTCCACTATATTCCGTGTTGTGCCAGTTCACGTCTTCTCAAATTTCTTCAATATATCCAATGCGGTTGTGTGTGCTTTCTCTGCTCTTTGCGAATGACGCATATTGAACTCAGCTGGAATCATCCTGTTACTGCAATCACCACTCATCGGTACAATCCGATCCGTTCATGAAGGGTTATTGTCACGCAAAATCACCTGCAACAACAGAATTCCAAAGCGTTATTTAGCCACCCTTATATCATCCTAGATGGCATGCCAGCTTGCAACAAGCATGTCAGCCACTTGTTTTCAGCTTGTAAAACATGATATTGTGTTGAACTTAATAAACAAGAATGAAACAAACTTGTTTTGGTTGTTATAACTAACTTAATTTAAGCTTGTTGGAACAATCAGTTATGGGAAGAAGATTTTCAAAAGGTGAAATTATTACCTTTTCTTGCGATCTGATGAACTAAGAATAATAGTGCTTGTAAAGAGAACTAGGACTAGTGGTTCCGTGACCTGGTGACTACAGCAGCGGATCGGTCTGCTAGTGGTCCTCCGTTCGATTCCCAAACTGGTTAACGTATTTAATTTTTAAGAAGTACATTAGTTTTTCTTATTCTGTCAAGACTATTTCCACCTTGATCCTTGTAAATTGGAATGCTTGATTCAACCGTGTTTAACCCGTATGACTTGAGTCGCTAAGTTTGCATCAAATTTTTACACATGTCAAAAGAATATTAATTCTCTTTTAAATCAGATCAAACTTTTAATGTTGGATAGTGCCATCTCCAAAACAAATAAACGTAGGTAAAAAAGAACTTCACATTTGACCTTCAGCCTAAAAATATCACACAATGCCCTTTCACTTTAAAATTCTAGATACAAATCCAAGATGGCGTCTTTTAAGCT
>JAGDQP010068273.1:0-11041 GCA_022664845.1 Lepisma saccharinum
AGAATACTATGATAAATCGAGCTACATATTCCAACATTGTTACACTAAAATTAGTATAAAAAATAATACACACAAACAGAGAATGTACATTAAGGTGCATCGAAAAACAGCTTTTTCGAAATCTGTTAACGGTTAATGCTGATTTTAGACCAAATTGCAACCATATTACATATACCAAATTTGATATCGATCAGACGTGTTCTTCAGTTACCGCCTTAGTTTTTTTTAAAGAAAACAGGAAAGACTGACAATTTTGAAATTAAAATAATAATGTCGGTTTGGTAATACATCGCTAGTAAATATGTCATATATGAACAAAGGAAAAATATAAAGATCGGTGAACATATGGCTGAATTTTAAAAATCACGAAATAATCGCTACCATAATAAAAATGTTTCACCACTGATTCTTTGAGTAAATCGGTTGGAAGAATTATTTATGAAGACCAGTAAAGTTGTTTTAGGTTAAGGTTGCTCCACCTTCTCTGTCTTTGTGTGATTAACTTCGCAGAAACTTCCCCATCTCTTCGTATTTGCGTAATAATATATGAATATTTTCCAAAATCACCACACTTTACACCATATCATGTGTCACTCCGCGGTTGTGTAAGTTAATATTTTTGCAGGTTTTTGCTTAATTTCGAAGTATTCCCGATATATTTCGGAAATAGCTAAGAGATTACCACGAGGAATTCGCTGCAAATAGAGATCCGTACACCTACGCGCCTTACTTTTCATATGAAAGAGTTTTGAATCCAAAATAGTATATGACTTTGACTTTGGTATAGTCATTTCGTTCCACTGTGCATGTTTTTCACGATACATGTTTAAAGTTATTGTACTTTACTTCCTGTTAAATGTTAGAAATTGCGCGAAATCTTAACATAGTACAAAATGCTGCCTCACACCTTCTCCACGTACCGCGATCATGTGATCTATATTTAGCGTATGTACATCGTGGATCTTCTACTAACATCTGTTTTCTTTCAATCTGCTATTATGGCCTCCCAAACGATCTTTATCTTTAAGGGGTCCCCTCCCTCTCGCGAACTCGGCAAACCATCCGTAGACTGAATACAATGATTCCCAACTGCACGCTGTAATCTTTCAAGGCGTGCTTTCTTGCCTGATCCAACTTTAGATGCACACAAAATTATGGCTCTGAAATGCTCTCCTCTAGGGCCTATCCTTGCTGATTGCCGCTACAAGTACTGACCTAGTGACTCACTTAATTCACCGAGCGTATTCAAAATTTTTCAAGTTTGTTAAAGAAACTCCATTCTAGTAATAGAAGCAGCCGCAGTCGCTTGTGGCAATTCGATTCTTATGCTCCTCGTTTTAGGCTATTAAATTCGAGCATGCAATTTACATAGTCTCTAGCAGATATATCAACTTCCGCGTATTGCTTATTCCATAATGCGTCTGTGTACGTTTCTGGTCGCATAACTTCAGGAGTTTGTTATGTAGTTAAACTCTACATGGAGTAGAATATCAATAATTCATACACAAATTTACTATTTCATGCCAAAATGCGGCGCCTTATAAACTTGAAGTTGGCAATTGGTCTTCAACAACTAAGAATACTATTTGAAACTACTACTGGACATCATTCTATGCAAAAACGTAATCCTGGCAATTATTAGTCCTTATTCTAATCAATGAATAAATTTCTGACTTGCAAGCTGGTTGTTCTTTCCTCTGTCAATTATGAATATTGGCAGTGTTTACTTGATGTCCGAGTTTATTCGTTGTTCCATAGATGTCCGAAGTACTTCTCAATTTTCGTAATGCGTCTGACAATTAGATAGAACCAAATACTGATAGTTACCGTAACGAATTCTCGTAATATATTGACTTAAAAACTCTAGATGCTCCGGTATCGAAGTGGGCTCTGACTCCATGATTGTAAAAGATCTTCTTGGACATAGCCAAACTTGAGTCAGGTGAGACGTACGATGTTCACGTGGCCAATGATGTTTTTTTGAACAATACTCGATCAAATTCCGACTTCGACTCCTTTCCAAATTTTGTGCTCTCTCTCTCTCTTAGGCTGTAGTTTTCTTATTTTTAGGTTATATAAACTACAATTGTACTACAACTACTACTCGTCAAACCAGCAATAATGGCATGAGGTGAGCAACGAGGAATTTTTCTTATTCAGTGAACAAGGCGTATGAAAAATCTCATAATCATCAGGTTCCTACCACGTCCTCTTTTCCTATTTGTTTATAGGGTGACTTAGTTCATTTATTTAAGTTACATACCTACAATTAACATATTTCTCAAAATTGCCCAAAACGAGCTTTTTATCACTATGTTGTTCATTCTCATAACTTTCAGCGACTTAAGTACATTTGCAAAATTTTGATTAATTTCAACAAATGTAGATGGTATATGTAAATTAATATAAAAAACTAACATAAATTTAAATTCATTTTCCAGGAAATTGCACATAATACACTTTGCTTCATTTTTATAATCAAAGGAAAACATATAAATTGAACAAAATATATCCAAATTAACGGACCCGAAAATTCTGTTGTTCACGCTGGTAAGTAATTTTCATAATACTTCAAAACCAAATATTTTAGTACGATACAGCACAAAAGTGAACACACAAATATAATATCAAATTTTATAATTCTGATTACGCAGAATAATCACAAAGTCCTCTTCCACAGTCTAACCTGGTAAATCTCGGGATGTTACCGATATATAATGTCCTGCGCATTACATTTGGTGTTGATTGGTGAAGAAATTAGTAAATCCAAATATTACTGATTCAGATTAAAATTTTCTATCACAACTCGAATGTTCCTATATCCTAGGAAATTAGTGGTTACAGAAGACCTGATAATAAAACAGCTTTCAAGCTAAAATGACAATGAAAAAAAAAAATGAATTTGATGAGCGTCTGGGGGAAAACAGGATGATTTCTGATCCAGGTCGCTGATGGAGTAATCAGGTTTACTTTGGAGATGAGAAAATTGCATTTGTGCAAAATCGATACAGATTCTATTCCGGGTGTGCTCGCTGAAGGGCATCAGGTATATTACCGACTTAGCCAGGATTGCCTGTCCAGCACATCTAAAGGCACATTTTTAAAGCTTCTATAAAACATGGTAACGTTATGCACTGACAAATATCGTGGGCTGATAGTACACCAGAAAGTACACAAAGTTCCAGTTATCTGGGTGGAGATTCGGTCGGGTTTCGAAGCTACAGGCTATCGAAAGCGTGAGAAAAGCAAGTTTAGATCTTCATATTTATAACACTAGGAACAGTAGAGTTTATACGGTATGGTAGTGTCAAATAATTTAGACCTTCTAAATTTATAAATGTATGTTCCAAAATTATGTGATGAATGATGATTCATAAAAGAAAGTATGGGGACTCACGGATTTTTTTTAAAGGTGAGTCAAAGTGAGCATGAATTTCCGTGCAATTAAAATTGTTATATTCATCACCGGGAATAATATTCGAACTCTCTACTAACAAATATTCAAAACGTTCGATGAAATTATGCATTTCTTACCCATAATTGTTATGCAACTACGTACTTACTATCGTTCAGAATATAATCTCCAGGAGATGTCGATTTGGCACGAAAGAATTATGTTTCTCTGTTGGAAACCCGTCCCATTCGTGCTCATTTCGACCCATCTGTACTTGAGAACTTCTTTACTTTATTTGGGGATCCCCTTGCGCGTCCATCACGAAATTTTGAAATAGGCATTTTTGGACAGTGCAAATTGTTTCTGACAGTACCATGCCATAGCAGCTCTACTGTTCGTGACGTTAGTAATATGAATTTGTCCGAAGCGTGGCCGAATATCCACATAGTTGATTTCGGACCTTCTAATTGGTGGTATACTATCATCCCTCGAAGTTTGTCGATGCATCACAGAACCACCATGTATATATTTGGGTTATGGTCAACTATCCGCATGACATAAGACTAAAAGCTAAACAAGAGCAGATAAAATAATGCGCTCAGATTTAGCCTAAGGAAGGTGCCAAAACGCCATGTTTTTTTTAAAATCCGGATGTGCGTCGATTTATTTGGCCTATGTCAATATGCTGTGGCTGGAATATTCAGTTCTGTGTTTCTTTACTTGATGAATTATTTTTCTGTCATATGATATCGACTAATATCCTTCATTTGATGAAAGTAAAGGAATATTACGAAAATTATATATCACTGTTGCAGATAAACAAATAAAACTTGAAACAGTGTAACGTTTCGTAGAATCAGTGACATTATCTGGTTTGCAAAGCACAATCCAAAATATATCTAAAGGTCGTAGAAAAGCTGAAACTCATGCCAGCTTCGTACCTGGAAGGATTACTTAAAATCAACTCAGTCAATCGCAGATGTGTATGTAAGTTATATATTTGGCTGATCAAGTTCTGAATCCTAATTTGTAATCATCATTCTTAAACGCAACCTGGTTGATTACGAACAAGGCGACTAAATAGTTTTCATTTACAAGTGTGACTAAGAGCATTACCAGAAAATATTCTCTTTAAGATCTTAGCTGATTGAACATAGTAGGATATGAAAGTTGCATGCTACATTGAATACAATTTTGAGACCATAATTTACACTGTCTTTTTCGAGCATTATTGTTATGCAAGTAACATTCTACAGGTTCTATAGTGTATGGTTCCTCTGCTGTAGATTCGCATGTATCATCTCAAGTGACAATTTCTCTAAATTGAGTTCCACATTGTTCAAATAGGGTGACCGCAACAATGGTTAACCAAATAAGAAAAATTTCAAATGTAAACAAAAATTGACGTTTATATAATAATAGGCGAGACAAGGTCACAGACAGTGCACAGTAAGACACAAAAAGCAACTCGCATTTGTTTCAATTGACAAGACAGTACACAAATATGTTGCTTAAGGTGTAGTTGACCAGTTACAGTAGTCAATTCTGAACTACGATTGTTCCAGTGTAGATCATTCAAACCATTTAGTGTAGATTCCTCACTGAATAACGAAGGAACAACATTTCACAGTAACTCCTAGTATATATTGTATTGAAACTTAGTACTCTTATTGTGCTTATTGCGCTCAGCTTTCATCCAGCTCTTTAGCTTACGTGATCCTGGGAACTACACTATTAAACTTAGCGCAAGCATCAAAGGTACCGCGTTTACCATTGAATCCAATATTAACGCTATTATTATCGTCTTTCCTTATTGCTCAACCACTGGCGACTTGCTCATTACTTTTACGGTCGCTGCATTTATTTATGGCATTTCATGTGTGACTTCAAACTACTCCTCGCAGTAAATTTATGTCCGCATTTTTCGCATTTATATGGCCTTTCTCCTGTATGTGTTCTCGTGTGTATTTTCAAGGAAGCCTTGTGACTACATTTATATCCACATACACTACATGTAAAAGGTTTCTCCTGTGTATGGATCATCATGTGGCTTCTCAAGATATTGCTTTGAGTGCATCTAAATCCACATATTTCACATTGATACGATTTCTCGCCTGTATGAATTCTAATGTGTGATTCCAAACTACTTTTCGCTGTAAATTTACATTTGCATATTTTACACTCAAAAGGTTTTACTCCTGTATGGATCATTTTATGCCTTTTCAGGTTCCCGTACTGACTACATTTATATCCGCATGTTTCACATTGAAAGGGCCTTTCACCTGTATGTGTTCTGACGTGGTTTCTCAACATATTCTTTTCACAACATTTATATCCACATGCCTGACATTCAAATGATTTCTCTCCTGAATGAATTTTCATATGCCTTCTCAGGTTACTGTTCTCACTACATTTATATTCGCATATTTCACAGCGAAAAGGTTTTTCACCACTATGCCTTTTCATGTGTACTTGCAAGCAGTACTTGCGACTGGTTTTATAGCCGCATTCTTTACATTGAAAAGCTTTATCTCCTACATGGGTTCTCATATGTAGATCCAAACTTTTGTTTTCAATAGATTTAAATCCGCACATTTTACAAATAAAGAGCTTTACTGTTGTATGGATATCTTTAGTGTTCTCGGCAGGCATTAGATTTATATGACTACTACTTGCAACGTTCGTGTTAGTAGGCGTCGAATCTTTCGCTCTCTTTTCTTCATCTGATGAAATCAAAGAGGATAAATTAGAGATTTCGTTCGACGCCGAGTTAGAAGAATCTTCATCTAAATTTTCAGTCTTCGAAACACCGATTAAACTTTCGGAATCAAATTGGAGTGGCTCAGCAAAAACCTGAAATCATATTGATGACGTTTAGTATTACGGACCTGTAGAATCTATCTACTATTTATTTCAGAGAACATATGTTCCTACCTTAAATGTGAATGGAAACTTTAGCTAAATACACGCCAGCAAGGCTACGAAAAACACCATAGTAATATTTGAGTAAAACGCATGCATTATCTATCGAAAAATTTACATATTACCTTGTAGCATAAAGATACCAGGTTGATATCGGGACAACGGTGAACCAATAACGCAGATATTGGATATGGTTGGTCATTCTGATTTAGTAACGATCGATATTGGGGAGGAATGTATTTCGACAATTAATGCTACTCCTTAAGCTCAAGAAACGTATCTGAACCAGAAAATCTTTCTAAAAACATTTAATCGATTTAAATATGAAATTTAGAGAAATATTGCTGTCCGGAAATGTCATTGTGCGATATCTATCTAACTCTCAAGAGCGTTGTGTGTTCGAAAAAAAATATGTAATGGAAAATACAGGTGCTAATTAAAAAATCTACACGCTATCTGTTTAAAGACATTTTGTAGTAAAAATACTGTCCATGATTCCACATGTCTCAATTCACGAAGTGCATAATCAAAGTAACATTATTAACGGATGGCTCCGTAGCGTAATAGCTAAAACGACGAACTACAAATCAGAAGATTGCAGGTTCGAATCCGGTCGTATAGAAGTGCGAAAATATTAAATTTTGCAACAAGACGAGAGAATAGGGCGCGCAGTGGTATACAAACAGGATGTAATCAAGCTCACATTTTTTCTAAATATATTGCAGAAATACACGTAATTCTGTTTATTAGAACAGTAAATCTTTCTAATTGAAAAATGATGCTTTTAAGTAAGGATTAATATCGATCTCAGACACCAACTGGCGTTGGTCTCAGATATCCAAAATACTGACAAGATAATTTGCCATTCGATATTCATTGATATCGGAAAACATAAATCCAAATAGAAAATTATCAGCTGTGGATTTTTAAAATATTGTTTCTCAATCATAATGATGGAACTAACATAACAATTAGAAACACAAGAGAAGATAATCTGGGAAAACTTTATTCTGATGGAAATGTTGCTAGAGAAGGAATAATGTAGACTGCAAATAACATGAATAACGATAAAAAATAACCAGTGGATTCCGACAGAAAAGTTAAATAATATATATTTGGTCGAACACTTTATGGACGCTTCTATGCGCGTGGTCACGGGTCAATTCACGCTGGGGCCTCTTGAATGGTTAGCTGGGAGCTCAAATTACCAACAACTGTAAGTCCCTTCCTTAGAAGCTCACCAACTCGTGTAGGACGTTATTAACAATTCAATCAACTTTATGGGTGCTTCTATGAAATTGCATATTATCTGTAATGTCAAAGCAACATTTGATCAATTCATTCCAGTGGACTTTTAACACAATAACTATGTAATGGAATAAAACTAGACAATTAAAAAACTGCTAGTTGTATTGACGGGCATTTCAACCACAATATAAAATGAAAAAAGATAATTGTTTTTTTTAAATACGAAATAAAACACTTTTTTCAGTTACTCACCAGTAAAGATGATTTCTGGTCCTCTGCGTACGGTTCAAGATCCCTTAATATATTATCTTCAACCCTCTCTTGTTTTACCACTAGTTGTTTCTCTGAGCATTCATCATTACTTCCACGTCCACCAATATCACTTGAATCCCCGGGTAATTCCTTATCGCTGTTTTGTGACAAAGGCATTTGTCCGTAACTTAATGAATGAATGGACTTATCTAAACTGATGTGGGCATCTCCGGTGAAACTGCACGGCTGGAATTCGAAAATAAACTTTTCCTGTAAAGATTGTTTCACTAGTTAATACTTCTTGAGGCATATACTACCTAATATGCCACCGTGGGTGCGGGATGAATTAAATGTGTCATACTGCTCTCCAAGTGCCTAAATGTCAAATTTATTGTATATACGCACAAGGTATGTAAAAAATTGAAATATTGAATTTTCGAAATTAGTAGGCACCACCAAACATTCAGCACCTGCAGCGCACAGAGTACCACTATGACCTATCGCAGTACGTAAATGCTATATTTGGTACATACGCGTTTAACGATAAAGAAAGAATAAAAAAAAATGATTTTTGTCGAAATTGGTTGGTAACATTACCAACTTCAGCACCTGGGTGTAATGAATACCTCTGCGACCTATCTTAGTGCCTAATGCCACATTTGGTGCCTGTACATATAATGGTATTGAAATAATTTGAACTATTAATTTTTCGAAATTGGTTGAAAACAGTGACAGTGTCGGCACCCTTAGTACCTTTGTTGCCTGTCATAGCATCGAAATGCTCTCCATGCTACAGATATACTCCGTATGGTACAGATACGCCTAGTGGTGTTGAAGAAATTTTAAAATATGTCCTTTTATATTGCTTGAAAACACTGAAACTGGAAATACGTTGACGTAATATCACCGCAAATAATTACACTTCTGTTTCATATGCTTGAAGAATCATACACGATTCCTGTAAATGCATAAACCATTTTACTGTTCAATGTGAATAGACGTTGTTCAAGTGCCTTGTTTAAGGACTTGTATGTGTGACATCAGAAATAGAAGAATTCTTACGATGAGAAATATTCCGAAAGCTTAACTTGAAACTATGTTCTTGAAAACTAGATCATATGGAAGCTAACCAAATGCTTTAGGAACTGACTTGTTTAATCTGACAATAGATATGTTGTTTAATATATGATAAAAATTGACGAGGAAATGACAGGATATATATCACTATCAAATTAATGATTTAAATGTGGATTTAGTATGAAGTAATTCGGTGTCGGAATTAATGGCGGAACTTCATTAAGTACAGTTACGTAGATAAATATAGATAGGACGTGTTAAAATTTCTAAGGATGTGACATCACGAAATAAGGACCTAATTGTTATCTGGAGAGATTTACTATGCTCTTTCAGATGAGCGATGTACTATCTCTCAAGCAGGCTCGGCTAGTTTTACGATAAATAGCCGCAGAAGTACAAGAAAATAACTATCAGCTCAAATTAAAAGGTTTAGAGATGGACATAATACCAACTTTGGAGAAAACAAAATACATGATAACAAGCCGAAACGCAGGGAACAATGGAAACAAGTACATAACAGTGAAGAATGAGAACATAAAGCAAGTAAATATTTAAATACTTACGAGCATATGCAACAAGCAAAATTGAGGTAAGCGAAGAAATAAAGTCGTTTAGTATCGGGTAGCGCATGTTTCTATTCAGTTCAGAAACTCCTAATCTAGCGATTAATATCACTAAGTTGAAACTGAAAATATACAGAACAGTATATTCTGCCTGTAATAATTTACGGTTGCGAAAGTTGAAGTACGACCCTAGCAAATGAACATAAATTACAAGTGTTTGAAAAAAGACTTTGAGAAAGATACACGGGTCGAAACGGGACGAGATGACTGAGGAACACTGCATAATGAAAAACTTAACGGATTTTACTACTCGCCCGATGTTATAAGAATAATGAAATCGCGACAACTGAGATGAGCTGGCCATGTAGCTCGCATGGGAGAAAAAAAAACGAAACGAAGACTATATTCCATCTTGTTTGGAAAGTCAGATGAAAAGACACCGTTAGAAAGACCAAGATGACGTTGGGAGAAAAATATTAGAATGGATCTTCGAGAAGTTTGTGATGAAAACTGTCTTGATTTTACGGACGATAGAATCCTATGGCGAACGTTTGTCACTGCGGTAATGAACTGGCGAGTTCCGTGAGCCATAAAGCGAGTGAGTGAGTGAGAGTTGGACATAGGTCTAACTATACAATAATTGATAATCATAATAATATAGAGGTATACTAATTTTGTAGAAGAGAACGCTTTACTGTTAGATATAATGCGTGAAATAAGAAGCGTACAACTAGCACTGAATTCTCCGCAAACTTTGAGGATACCCCACCGCAGTCTTAGTAATCTTCCTTCAGGAATGCTTATCCAAACGTATTATCAAGTCTTTATCTGACATTCTAACGACAAATAAAATTCAAAAACTCGAGTACTTTGTACAATTGTCATTATCATTTACGCATAAAATTTGAATAGGGAAACGAGTTTACATTAATCGCGGGGGGAAACAACTGGCAAATAATAGAATGAAGTTTAGACAGGTATAAATCAATATTATCTCAGTTCTCATGCCTGTATTGCAGGTAATAAAGCAGATTCTTCTACTGTCTTAAGCATTTCTCATCATTAAAATTCTCGCATATTTACATTTCAAGTTTAACTCTACTACATGGAAAAGCTTGTCAATAAATCGTGTTTCTTGAAACTGAATTTGATATTTTCTTAACTCAAATTTTCATTTTCAACCTGTAAAATATAAAAATCAACGTACATGCTTTTCGACCATTGATTTAGCATTATTATAGAATACCGAAGAAATGAAATACAGGATAAGAAATGATATCAATGTACACTTACCTCGTAAGAAGTATTACGAATTCCAACCTCTTCCACTTTTACTTTAGTGAAGTTCTCCATAACGTCTAAATTGCCTACGCATCCAATATCATTAGAAGACACTGATTTTGAATTTCAATTTATTTATGGCTTTAGGCATGCCAGGGGAAGGGCGACTTGGTATTCATGTAAATGTATCTATATAAAGCAGCTATATATTTGAACACTTCAGTTTTACACGATGTGTGCATAATTCAAATTATTTTCCTGCAGCTCTTAACCTGTTAGCAAACACCACAAAAACTTAATTTCC
>JAGDQP010068274.1:492-11041 GCA_022664845.1 Lepisma saccharinum
TATTTCATTTTAAATAAAAACATATTGGTTTGGAAATAGGACCACTGATCTTATTTTAGAACCAGGATGTTCTCAATTTGAATAAAAAGAGAAACATGAAATTTCATACCTAAGAAAATTATTTCTACTATTGCACAAACGCGCGCATCCATTGCGTAGTTCTTTAAACTGAGATTCGTCCTTGACGCCGCAGAGTGTTCGCAGACAAACCGCAGCATCTGTGAACTGGCCGCACGGTCGCCGCAAGGCTCCCGCACCGCATGTGTGAACTGGGGCTAACATGTTTTAAGCCTTTTCCCTTCACACATGGCGTCCTTGGTTAAGAAAAAAAAACAATTTTGTAACATTCGCCATCTAGTTTTCAGTGTTTTTCGATTACTGTCCTTTGGAATATGAATGTAAACAAGCGATAAATAACCTCACTGATTTTATACCTCATTTATAGTAGCAGGGCACTGACTCTGCTTGAGATCAAGGTCTTTGGATGCCCTTTGAGGTCGAAAGGGGCTGGGATGACATCTATCTTACATAACACCTGTTTCCAAGGCTATTGCTGAAAGAACGATTTATTCACGGGAACTTTTCACGCGTCTTATATATTGACGCCTTGATCAGGAAAACTGAGTAAACTTCCTGTTTGGTTGACACAGCCGTTCTTTACATCATTGGAGCAAAACAAAAGCCTGGGAACGGAGCATGTGAGCTGTGTTCGATTTACTTGGGGCGGCAGACTCGTAGCCAGTCGAAAACCGTATGGGGGTTAGGCTAAATTTAGGAAGGCTTTAGCTATGAGAACTCCCACATACATACTATATGAAAGTATGTAAAGTATTGTTAGAGGGATAGGGTAATTTTATGGGGTTGAGTTCCCCTTGACAACGGGCCTGTGGAGATGCCGGGGATTTTCCCTGGTGCGTGAGGATTTCATCCCCGGTTGTTGATTCAAAATATCATGCCAACCAGGATAAAATCTTTGCATTTCTATTCAAATATACGTAGTTACCAGCAACCACTAGTTTAAGGATCCCCCCTTTGTAATTTATAACAAATCGAACACTACATATGAGGCTAACCAGATGTACTCTTTTTCTTTAGAGCACGGGTTTTCTATTTCCGTTTACATCATCGATTGTTTACGTTCCTCTCAATAACAGAAAATTCTTTATGTTTGGAATACTCTTCTAAAAATAAATTGTTATGTGTAACTATAAACGAAAAGCTAAAAAATGGAATGATCACATTCTTGAACTTAATAAAAGAATATGAATGGTATCTCGACTTCATCATATAGATTACAAGGTACAGTCGCTCAACAAACTCTGCTCTCATTATATTATGCAAAATTTTATGCTCTTATTAGCTTTGGAATAATATTTTGGGGTGCATCACATGTTAGTGTAAATACTTTTCGTGTACAAAAGAAAATTGTTAGAATTATTTTTAACAAGAGCGCGAGGTTATCATCTAAAAATGTGTTTAGATCTTAAAAAAAAAAAAAACACTTCCAGGCTATATATTTATAAAAGTGTAATATTTCCAAAGAAAAATAGTAACTTATGCGACAAATATACGCACTTATCATACACGGCAAAATACAAAGATATTTGTAGAAAGACAGAATTTCCGCAATTGCTTACTCTAGTATTTCTTCTTTGTGTACCAGATTGTATAATAAACTACCCATTTACCTGAAGAGTATTGAAAATAGTAATAAATTTAAATGTGATCTATTCAGTTTGTTGGTAAATACACTGGTAAAAAAAAATTCGGGCATTTCCGTGGAAAAAGTCAGGTGACTGGGTTGAATGGAATGTGACTAACAAAAAAAAAAACTAATACTCAAAACTTTTAAAAACATACTTTTATTTTTAAAAAAATAAAGCAACTCGTACTAAAACGTAACAAATAATTTTGTTTATACATGACTAAAAGGTAAAGCATTGGACGCGCTCTCATATACAGTCACTTTATAAATTCTTTAATTGGCGTGCCCCATGCTTTTTTTAGTCTTGCATAAACAAATTTATTTATTATTTTTTGGTAGGAATGGTGTTTTTTTAAAAAAAACAAAAGTTTGTTCTCAAAAGTTTTTCTTTAACTTTTTTCGAGTTATTTCAGTGTTCGGATACTTTTTCCTTGCTGTTTGGTATCCAAATCCTACTGTTCTACAACCAGTCAAACTCAACATCGTTGCGGGCTAGTATCTATTTTAGGATAACGCCAAAACAATCAAATATGCTTTAAAGATTATATATACCGGTATATGTGAGCTCCTGCTTAATCTAGTCGGTAGCGCGCTCGACTTCAGTGCGAGCGGTCCCGGGTTCGTGAGGACAATTGGGGAGCTGCTGTGAATAAAAGACAGTGGCGATCACAGTGAGAGCTTCGGCTCTCCTCTCCCAACCCGTCTGGTCAGCGTGGAAGCAGTAAGACCAACTCCTCCCTTCAGAGAGAGGCCTCATCCACTAGTGGATTGAATATGGCTGTGATTTATGATTTATATATAGAAATATATGAAAGTAACAATGAAATATTGTATTGTCATTCGACTTACGTCGCTGTGCAAAATTTCATCATTATATGGCGTCGAAAAATGAGTTAAATTAAAGTTGCAAGATTTGAGGACAAGATGAATCATTGCGAATTAAAGAAAAGTATGTAAAAATCAGAAACCTTTTAGAGGGGGAGATAGGACACCCTATAGACTAAATGAAACTTGTATTATTTTATTATTTTTTTTATTTGGGGACCCGCATTCCACCCCTGCCTCTTTGCATCCATTGCACAAGACAAGTTGTGCACTTTCTGGGACGTGCAGCACGAGCAGATATTCGCTCTCCTTGCCTTGGGGCAGGCATGTCCCTAGAGATTCTTGGATTGCCGGAAACTTGTATTTTAAGAAACTTCAAACTTCCTTGATTGACATTAGAAATGTTAACACAAGAAAAAGTGTTCCGAAGGGTCAAAATCCAATATGGCCGCCAGCCGCAACATACATTTTTTTTAATCATACCTATGTTACTTATTTTTTTTAGAGAAAAATCTAACAACAGTGGACTAATATACAATATACCTTGTTTTATTTGGTAAATAGCAGACAATTAGCGAATAATATTGTTATGCGTATATTGGTCTACGTTTAGAAGAAAAAGAAGACGAAATCTAAAAAAAATATTTTTTTTACATTTTCTATTTCTCTTTTCCCTTACACTTACGCCACTGTTACTTGGAAGTCAAATTTAGTACTAAAATATTTTGCTATCTATTCTCCATCAACATACAAGAATCTATGGTTTTCACGTGCTTAGTTACGGAGAAAAAAAATATTATATATAAAGTAAGACAAATTTTGGTACAAATCTTGGATTTACAAGAAAAAAAATATTTTGTAAAAAACATTGGTAGATCGTAAGAATAAGACAATAAAACATGATCGAAACATACTCAAATTTCTAAAACAATCGTTTCCTTATCAGAAGTACCCCCACATATTTGGAAGCATCAGTTACGCAAATCTAAAAAATAATATAAATTTCCCAGATATACTCATAACTAATCATACATTACGTAGGTATATATTTTCAAAATACTTTATAAATATTTTCGTAACACTATATTGATAAAATTTCTCCATATGCGACATTGATAAATAACATGTTTAAATATAGAGTTTTTTTTAATGGATTATCTTTTCCTGTTCATATGCGCGCAGGAATTTATCGTGATGAATGAAGATATCGTGATGAAGACTCCTATGACTGAAAGTTATAAAGTTATACCATATGTTATTTATAAAGTTAGTTGAAAATACATAAAATTTATAAAATGCGTTAATTGATAAAACATTTAAAGCAAAGAAACTTAGAGTGATGCATGATAAATAATACATAGATTACAATACTAATTAGACTACATAATGATAAGAATTTAAATAAGTAAAGTTGTCTTTGCAAGTAAGTAATAATGAAGTAAATATGATTAGACAACGTTTTTCAATATATATATATATATATATAATGATGTGTAAAAAAAAATTACACATCATTATATGAGCACTTGAGAATATTTTTAATGACAGCTGCCTAAATCTAAGAACATTAATTTAACAAACTTGTAAGGTATATTTATATATGTATATATGTTTAGGTTATATTTATTTATTAAAGAAAGAAAGTTCGAAAACTTTTTTTTTGTCAAAACCAAAGCTTTCCCGTATAGTACCAAATGTTGCTTTAAGAATCATCCAAAGAAAATGGAGTTGTCATACTTTTTCTCACACGTTTAGACCATGAGGAATCCAACGGCGTATGGCTCATCTATGTTTCACTTGCAGTTACTGACATCTAGGAGAACAACTGGAGAATGCTAAGCGATTGAAATGGACCTGTCACTTTTAGAATCAAAGTAATAGTTTATCCACATTTTCAGTCTATGAGGAATCAAACGGCGTGTGCCTCACCTGACTCTAGGACTGACAAATGGAGAAGGTTAATTGATTGAAAAAGACCTGCCAGTTTTAGAGTCAAAGTAATAGTTTTCCCCTAATTTCAGGTCATGAGGAATCCAAAGAGGTATAGCTCATCTCTGTCTGGCTTGTAGCTACTGAGATCTAGGGGTACAAAATAAATGAGGAATGATAAGCGATTGAAAAGAATCTGCCAGTTTTAGAATCAAAGTCATTGTTTTCACCATCCTTTCAGACAACTAGGAATCCAACCATGTATAGCAATCTGAAGGTCCTGGGAACAATTCCAGCAGCCGCCTATCTTGTCTGAGTTTTCCAAGAGCTTTCCGCAGTCATAACGTGCAAATACTGGGATGGTACACATTAACTAGACCCTAGCCAACTATCTTCCAACATCCTTCCCCCACCGTATCCCCACTTGAGTCTGAGATGCCTGAAGGCCATAAATAAATTCAATTTCCAACAATGCATGCCACATCTTTGTCTGACTTCTATTTACTGAGATCTAGGGGAGGGGGCGGACAGATACCATGCGAATATATGGAGACAATGGAGAAAGCTAAGGAACTGAAAACTACCTACCAGTTTTAGAGTCAAAATGATAGTAATCCCCACGATTTCAGACCATCAAGAATCCAACGGTGTATGTCTCGTATATTTTTTATTTGTAGTTACTGAAATTTACGTGGGGGGACGGACAGACCGACAGGCAGTGTATGATTTGAAATGGGGGATGGTTGTGATTTCTCCCTCCAGTGTTTCTTTCAGGCATGCTTTCGGGGGGGAGGTTGACCCCCGGATAATATTGCCACGAGACAGAGAAATTGCTATAGAAAACGAGACGACACAGAGCTCTCGTAATGCAGAGTATACATCTTTTTGAGATGAAACACTCTCTGGACAAGATATTTTCGAGACGAGACAGTCTGAATTTTGTTTCGTCGCCAACACTACCCCGGGGGTTTTCAACCGTCCCTCCAAAACGGGTTACTTTCAACACTTGTATTACTCATATGTATATTGAAATACGTATAAAATAAAACATTCTATAAATATTATTCATGTTATTTTAAGGTTCAGCAAGAAAGTACGACATATTTTTAAGTAACGTTATTGTTATTTAACATTTTAGCACGTTGGAGTCAATATCCACTTTTTGTAATATTCGTGAGCCCCCCTCCCCCCACGAGCCTCCCGAATACAATATTCTGGGAGAAACACTGCCCCGTTCTCTGCGTAAACCTTCCCTGGCTCTGTTTTCCGAAATATCCTCCGAGCCTTGAATATGAACGGATATAAAAGACGGTTTTCTACGTTCTGAGTAATATTTCTCCCTCTCTGCAAATTGTATAAATCGGACACTGCAGACTGCAGACCGGCAATCTATATACACTCACTCGAGTTCATACGGAGACGCTAATGAAAAGCATTTTTTACACACATTTGTTTTTCGAATGTTTTCTCAATGTTCAAGTTAAACAAACCAAGAAATATATTTGCTCGAAACATTAGGATGAAGTATTTCTTCTTTCTTCTTGGAAATTTGCAAGTGGAAATGCTAGATGGCGTTCTAAGCATTGCAATTAATCTTGTAACTTCTCCAAACAATTCAAATCAAATCTGAAAAGCAATGAATCACTTCCTAGAAAAGAACATTGTTTTCGAAAATTTTAATCGCTTGTAAAAAAATTCGCAGTACTTTGGTCAATAATGGTTGTAAAATATTAATCAGCTTCATTGATGTTTTGGAAATAATCTGTATTTTGCACTTGCCTTCTAATTGCAGTGTTAAGTTGAATACTTTCAAATATTAAGTTAAGATAACCTTAATAAGTGCTTTCAAATTAAAAGAAATTTTGCTCTTCAACAAAAACTGAAATATCCCAGCAAGCTAGGCTACGTCTCCCGCAACGGCGGCATTTGGTCGGCGATAGTCGGGCCGATGTTGGATTTTTAAAAATTCGACAAGGAGTTGGCGTCGGTGGGATGAAGTTTCGCCACTATACCGGCAAGTAGGGGGACCTAGGGCGGCCCGGAAAGTTAGCCCGAAGAACAAGGGCCAATTATGGGTGGGGGCCGACCTTCCCCCAACTATTCCACGACCACTAGTCTGGGTCCCGTCTATACCCGACGGCGGCCCGACCAAAATTCCCGTCTTGGTCTGCATTTGGCTTGCTGGGATATTAATCGGTCATTGCTGAAAAGGGATATGGCCATTAAATATACATAGCACATATCCCCTTTTAACAATCGCCCATTTATATCTTTCTCGAACGGTGGCTCGAGAAATTTCTGATCAAATTACCTTCTTAGATGTTAATTTCCTTCATAAACAGATTTTGTGTCTTGAACAAGCACAATAAATGTTGTTTTGCTAGGCTGCTGTTAATCTGATGTTACAGGGGAGGACATGCGTTCAGCAAATTCCTCAATTTGAGTTTTTTGGGAGTATTTTCGGTGGAAAACTATGAATCCAGAGTTTGGATATTCACTTATGGCACGTATTTGTCGGGGATTTGGGTGGTTGTAACAGCGCAAGAATTTTATCTAGGAAAATTGTACCTAGGTATTCATCATCACTGTCAATAGCTAACAGCAACTGAAAACATTACTAAGGCGAGACACGCCAAATTCAGCTTAAGTCCCTGCGGTCGCTACTCGCATAGTAACAAAATGTAAGTCTATGCATTAAAAATGATGGGTGTACTGCTGAGAAAGATGTTTTCTGATCGAGAAATCTATAAGAAAGGTGAGCTCTGGCGTTTCATAAATTCTTTCCATAGGATGGATTAATTAATTATTATTGATGCCGTAATGGAAGAACAGTTTATTTATTGCCTTCCGAACACTACATGTGTTCTGTCTCCACAGGATATCGAACTGGAAATTGCTGTGATGTTCTGCAACACACATCACAATAATGTTTGTTGGGCTGCCTGATTTGCAGGATATATTCAAAATAATGTTAGTTCCGATACATGTGCAAGCGTTTTGTTTATGAATGGATGGATTTTCGAAATACAATTATAGTAGTGTGCAAATTACTATGAAGAAAATTAGTTTCGAAAGCAATTTAACTACACATTGCAAAATTGTATAACTTAAATTAGTATGAAATTTCACAACATTTGAATCGCTTATTTATAAATGGTATCTTGGCTTGCAAATTAAATTCAGGAAATTAAGAAAAACTTAAGAAAAATACTGTGACTAGAACTAATTCATAAATAAGCAGCGGGCTGTATCTAAGTATGAAGTAACGGGACATAAGGCTTTTCATTGTGCTTTCAAGCTGTGTGTGTGTCTGCATACACATTACATATTTACTTACTTACTTACTCTATGGCTTACAGAACTCGCAAGTTCATCGCTGCAGTAACGAACGTTCGCCATAGGATTCTATCCTGGGCAAGATCAAGTTAGTTTTCATCACAAACACATACTTCTCGAAGATCCCTTTTAATATTGTCCTCCCACCGTCGTCTCGGTCATCCCAACGGTCTCTTAGCATCTGGCTTTCCAACCATCGTTTTTCGTTTTTCTCCCATTCGAGCTACATGGCCTGCCCATCTTAGTCGTCGTGATTTCATTATTCTTACAACATCGGGTGAGTCGTACAGCCCACGAAGTTATTCATTATCCAGTCTCCTCCATTCTCCAATAATCTCGTTCCATTTCGGCCAGTATATCTTACATTGCGTAAAATAAAGTAAAAAGTTGAAACAAATGTGACAAGAGGCATTTTATAAATAAATGATTCATTTGTCCTCGATAACTTCTATCACACATTCAGACGTGAATCAGTTAGTGTTGTAACATTCTTTCACTCCAAGATATTCAAATAAATCTAGTTAACATATACTCAGGAATCATGATTCCAAAAGTCGGAATTCCAGGATTTCGAAATTCGGAATCCAGGAATATCGTAATTTCGAATACCGGAATTCCTGACTGTCGGAAATTTGGAACGTCGTGATCCAGGAATGTCGGAACATCGGAATACCGGAACTTGGGATGTCGGAATTCCAGAACTTCGTAATGTCGGAATTTGAAAGTCAGAACTTCAGAATATAGTAACTTTGCTCCCCACAGTGTTCGAAGTGGGTTTGTAAAGGTAGTGGCGTCAATTGGCATGTTTCAATAGTAAAGAAATGATTCAATAATAAGAAGGTATTGGAAAGTTAATTCCAAAATGAAAAAAAAAAGTAAGGGAATAGTGTTCCCCACGTTGTCCCCACATCACTTCGAGTTTTGAGGATATACAATTTCTGACACATCAGCTATAGAGAAATATTTCTTACGTCCTTTTGATATGTTTTAAGATATTTTTTTTCTCTTATTATCAATCGATGGTCTTTCGAAGACCGCGAAATAGCGGATACCAGTAAGAACAAACAGATTCTTGTCTCCCTAGAACTGATAAAAATGTGCCTCTTAATCACATATACTGAATAAGTTTCCTCAGCCATAAAAATAGCGTTATCCTTTCTTTTAATGGTTCAGCTAAAGGATTATGCATTTTTATCTTCTTGTATTTCGTGTTTGACAAATAGTTCCTGCCTTGAGGAATGTCATTCCTTATATAACAAGGAATTGCGTAGTTGCTAAACAATGTTAATAGCGTTGTTACTTGCCTTCGTCGCATATTTTTTCACCTTTGAATTTCCTATAGCTATAAAAAAGCAGTTAAGATATTCTGTACTGTAACGTTTCCTCCCCACGTCATCACGTCGATAACTCACGCCTTATCAAGTAAAGGCATGGAAAACATGTTGTTGAACAGTGACCGGGCTAAGAAATGATCCAAAGCTACGACGATACGTTTGAACACCTACAGGCAAATAGGTTGCACCCCGCAGTTTTTTTTTTTTCAAAGCCATGTTTCCATGCAAAGTGGATTTACTCAGGGACGTACGCAGAGCGGGGTTCTGAGGGTCAGGACTCCCCGAAATTGAGATTTTTTTTGTGTGTGTGTGTGAACTTAGTATCATTTTACATATATTTCACACCTAGACAGACCTCGGACTCTCCCCTTGATGGCGCTGGACCCCCCGAAACCAACTTCTAGATACGTGCCTGGCTGTACTGGACGCGAGATGACGATATATATTTTTTGTTCGATCTTTAACGAGATTCACTGGACAGAAACAATTATCATCACTCATGCAATGTTATTCCATGGAAGCAGTTGTGAGGACAAAATTGTTGGTTACAACATCCTTCCTAGCATGTATTGAATTTATAGAACGTGAAAACTGTACTCTAATATGAGCAGTCTAATAGAATTCACACCTCTAATAAAGTAGTTACGGGAAAGAAGGGGATATGTGTACGAAAAGTGATTTCTCGTAAAACGTATTTTAAAGTCTAACTCTCCCATTTACTCCCATGTAACTTTTGGGTTATTTGCGCTTTTAGATTGAAACTTTCTGAGCTGTCATGGTGCATTGCCTGTTACGAGGGCAGACTCATTTTTTAAAAAATGCACATACCCCTTTCTTTCCCTGTACTCTTTAATTTTATAGTCCGTTTCAAAAAATCGCACTTGTCCAAACGCCATAAATATTGGGAAATTGACAAAAACACTTGCAATATACTTCTTATTGTTTAAAGCTAGGGAAAAATTGCAGCCATGAATATCTTTAATTAGAAATTGTTGTCGAAGTTTAGTTTGCCAAGATTTTACTTTTCTCCAGAAAAAGATTGAGATTATTTCTGTCCTTTACTTTCTTATGATAATTAAATGATTTTACAGAAGTTCTGAAATCATAAAACATTATTAATGTATTAGAAAATAATGAAATTAACTCAATAATACCAATATCTCAATTTTACGTTTTTTTGTAGACAAGGCCGTGCTTTTGGAAATTAACTACACAATTTCTATATTGCTGTGGTATGCACATATCTTATTTGAAAAGCAACGGAATATTTAGAATATGTACGTCTTGCCTTTTTGCTGTCAGTTTTGTGGAAAATACAGGAAAGAGAACAACATTATATTGATGTGCATATTTTCACCATTTCCGTAACGCCCTCCGTTCAACATCGCGATGATACTACAATAAATAAGTACAAAATTCG
>JAGDQP010068275.1:0-11041 GCA_022664845.1 Lepisma saccharinum
GGCAACGACCGAGGCGCAATTAGAAACAATGGGTGCCACGTCTGGACCTGTGTGTGGTTCCAGCACTACGGATACCAGGAAACCAAACTAATTTTAATAGGAACAAGCATTTATGTACAATGTAATTGTAGACTTTCTACACGTTTGTACGTCTTTACTGTAAAGTTGATACAACAGACGACAGGGAAAATAAAATAAACGGAAATTAGCACTGAACTTAGCAATAACATTTTGATATTTGTGCTTATTTTATCTCCTTGTTCCAAAACAAGCGAAACGTTTTTACTTACTGTATCATTTACAGCTATTGCTCAAAAGTACCTCCCAGTATATCGTCTCGCTAACAAAGATTGCAAACGGTTAATAAGCGATGCGCACACTTGTCCAATCAAATCGGCTGCGTTGTCTTTAATTATTCCGGCTGCGACTGCTATTCTGGCCATCAATTCTTCGTCACTTTCGAGTTCCCTCCCATTGTACACTAGTTCCTTCATGTATTCCCACAAGAAAAAAATCGATGAGGGTAAAGTCAGGTCAACGAGGAGGCCAGGCAACGGGCCCACCTCTTCCAATCCATCTGCCCGGAAACATGACATCCAGTGAGCTACGGGGACTGAGTGGCGTCCGTAGTGCTGGAACCACACACAGGTGCAGATGCCGCACCCATTGCTTCTAATTGTAAGTCGTTGCTACCTTTCCTCAAAATTTCAATTGCTCGCAGAGGCGTAACTGTTGGGTTCCGAACACAGTTTCCCTATTTCAAATTACTCACATGTGTAGTTTCAGTTTGGTGCAGGACTTTCCACACACCCTGATAAGTTAACCTTTATTATCAACAGTGTTCTGGAAAATATTTTATAAGATTTTTAGCCTACTTTATTTCACAGTGTAAACTGGAATGTATATTTAAGAGTTGTTGTTTAAAGATTTATTTATAAAATGGCATTGGGCAAATGGCTACCCGAAGCTTCCTGACATTCACTAATTTAAGACAGTGCACTTCGTATGATCTCGAAGGGACTGTATGGTAAATTAAAAATTTCAGTTCGAATGCTGTTATTGAGATATTTAATTATATTTGATTTGTTCATGTATTGTAACCGACCCGAAGTTCAGTTGTTTTGCTGTGACTTGGTATTCTCTTACACTTTAATATACATGATTGGATTGTCACCAATCAGAAACCAGAAAAGTCACGTGACTGTGCTTCCCGGTAATTTTCTGAAGCAAAAGTTGCTTACAGGACAAATCACAAAGGAAGGAATATATATGGCCATTGATGACTAAAGGTAGACCTATTTTAAGTTTACGAATTTATACCCAGAGACGACCCAAAATTAACACTTCCAAAGTGACAGTGTAATGAATAAGTATGCAGAAATACGCACTTGAGAAAATCTGTGAATGGCAAGCAAAGATATATTGATTTAAAGGCAAAGTACTTGCAAGTGCGTTCTGCAACATGTTCAGTGCTCAACCAAATCATAAATCATCAAGATTTTAAAAAAGCTACGCAACATATGAACATTTTATACTGCTTTGACATAGCGAATCAATGTATGTACAAAGGTGCATTGATACTCAGAACCCATTATCGTGTATAAATATTTGACAGTCCTGATATATACACTATTATGGAAAATAGGGTTGTAATTAATGCCAACAGCAATTTTTCGGATTGATAATACATATCTTTGTAATCATGATGCACATTTGCTTATGTGTACAATTACCTATCAAGTCGTACGTTTATTTCATTACTTTAATAAAATATTATTAACATTAACAACGGACATGCACTTTAGAATACTATTTCCTAGTGGATTGATGTACAAGGGCAATATTACGATTAGCATATTACGCCTAATCGCATGTTACGATTAGCAGTGTTATTTATCTGAAAGTAACAGCTGTCGTGAAACTTTTGTGTCTGAGAGTTAATTGAGTATTAAAAGAATTTTCTATATTTAAAATATTTTTTTGAGAATAGAATAGCTACTGTTTTATGTGTTGGTTGGTAACCGCTGAAGAATTTGAAACCAATATTAAATTGGAATCACGCTAGGTTGCCTTGAGTATAGAAAATCATAGTTTATATTGGGTTATGATACTTCGATATTTGGTTATGTATTTTATGTGTTTGCTAGTTTTCTTAACAGAATTTAAGTCTAACGTGCTCTAGAACATACGCATTCATATTTAATTATTATATGCTAAGCGTAAAACTGAAGGTAGTCCATGTCTATCGCAACTTTTCTTTTGTAAACAAAAAAATTGTTGAACGCCCGATTCAAGCTGTGTTCAAGAGAACAAACATACTTGCGTAGAAGCTGAAACTGTACTGTTATAGTTTATTGTTGAGTTAAAGAAATATTGTACCCTGAAATACAAGAGCGTTTTAACACATGGTTTTGCAACTATATCTACTTTATTAATTAGAAATCTGAGAAGCAGTTCCTTAAATATTTGAAAAGGAAAGCTAAGATTCACTTATGTGGACAGGGATTATCGTATTTCTCGATACCACTACCAACGAAGATAGAATATTAATTTTCCATAATAAAGTTCTAGAGCAAAAAGGCAGGGAGATGGAAGATCAGGTGCCCTTGAAGGCCAGTCAATGTGTCTCCTACCAGAAATCACATCAATCAGTGCCAAGATCTGGCAGTGTGACTGGTTGCTCCATCTTCTAGGAACTTTCTTCATGTTGTTTACTGTTTTATTCGTCCAACAATATACAAATATTTTTAAGACAGCATTCCAAGTAATATTTGCTAATTATGAAAAAAATCCATTTAAGAAAAATCCTACAACGTGCAGTGTCTCGTGCAAAGCTCAGATTAATTATTTGTCCCATGTTGTTTTTCATAATTGACATAACAAATCCAAGCTTCAAATACATACATTAATATATTTATATGACATAAGTAGCTTCGAAACTACCATCATTTTAAATTAGTTCAATACTTTTGAGACATTCTTTATATCTTCCTTCTGCTTTCATTGTTTACGTGATAAAGTAACAGACGATGCTAGGTTACATTATTAAATGGGGTTAAAATTTTGTATTTATCTGTTCATAGATTCAACATCAATTACCGGATATGGTGCAGAATGTTTGGTTCCCAATGTCCTGAAAAACATCTAATGTTCATATCGTACATCCAACAACTTCTTTTCCACTCGATTAGTTAATTTATAATAAAACGACAGTACAATGAGCGCATATGTTACTTAATATTTTCATTTTGCACTAAAATTCAGGACTTCAAATATAAATACGGTTTCTTTTCAGACAATATTTTTGGTCTTAGTAACGTTTGTCTAAATATTTTTCCAACGTTCCGTAGGTATACTATTTGCTGTAATAACTCAGTAAGAGTATTTTAAAAGTCTGACGCAACGAATACAAATTTCATTGTATGTGTGAAACAAAAGGTTACCGAGTAAATGATAAAACAGCAATGGAGGTTAAAATTTTGCAAATTATGCATTCTTTGAGAATTGTTAAAGCTTCTCTTAAATATTTGCGTTGGAATTCACTTTTACGTAAACATCGATACGTGTGTAAACACACCTGTTTACCTTGTCTGTATGTCTCTATTTATCTTTCAAACATAATTATAACTGTAAATGCGTCACTTGCTTTCTGCATCAAAATGGACAATACGTGATGACTTTTTTTAAAACATCGTTTGACACAACTTGACAGCATTTAATTTTAAAATTGATTTAGAGAGAATTACTAAAGCGTAAGTTTTAAATCCTAATTTCGATGTGTATTTGTTCTGGTATGAGGAAATAATGCGATGTAATGCATTAAGTACTAGGAAAACAGTTCAGTAATTGCGTTAGTATCCGCTTCACATCATGAAGATAATCAATTTACATAAAATATTGTTTCTTTGATTACAAAATATCAGTAAAAGCACTATATTTATAACTAAGCGACAATGTTGGCATATATAAATTAAACACATTATCATACAATTTCTAGAGACTAAATAGTCTTTGAACAAATGCTACTGTTTGAATCGAATTGCTATTGCAAAATTTCATGATATGTTTATTAAGGCAAGCCTCCTTCATTAAGTATCGAAGGAACATAGTATATAATATCTTTAAAATATCAAAGAACATTTACTTGATCAAAAATTGTCTTTAACAATGCAATATAATATTATCATATTCATATGCAGGTTACGTAAAACCAATCTGTAAGGATCTGTTTCATGCAACTTTACAGTGACTAAAGATTTATTGAATGAGAAAGATCAAATCAGATTATTGAGATACACATGAAATTAAGACATACTGACTCTAGAATCTAAATTTTGAGAACTGTAATTTTATTCCTTCACAATTTAACATATTTTAAATTTTAAATTGATGAGATTTAGCACAAACTATAATAGTAATTCATATGAAGACAAAAAATCGACCGTTTCCAAATGTTTGATGTGAGCATCTATTGTTGATACGCGTCCTCGGTAGGATTTGTTCAAAAGAAATGTTTTGCTGGTAGCTATAATCAATTTCGGGAATATGCTGTGCCTATAATAAGGCGAGTAAAAAGAGAAGGTATTCGACATTTTTAAACGTCATTGTAAACATTATTAATCTGCCCGATTTTGGACTATGAGACATTGAAATTCTTATGTCTCTTCCAAAGTTGAAATGGAGGCAACTTCCGATTTTTTCTGTACATCAAGCCTCTGTAGGTACAGACACAATTGATATTAAAGAGTGAAAAGTATATGACTGGACCGGGGATCGAACACGGACCTTTGGGTTACCGTCCCAATGCACTACCAACTGCGCCACCCAGTTGACCCATTTCCCAATCACAACACCGTTCCCAATCACGCATCGACATCAAGAGTGAAAGGTGTGTGATTGGGAAATGGGTCGACTGGGTGACGCAGTTGGTAGCGCATTGGGACGGTAACCCAAAGGTTCCGGGTTCGATCCCCGGTCCAGTCACATACTTTTCACTCTGTAATATCTTATGTCTTTATTCACTTTTCTTGTGAACATGACTAAATACATAGATTCATTATCATGTACAAATGCTTTTGTTTACTTTGTTACTGAAACCTTTAGGGAACATCACAAAGCTGTCCTTTAGGCTTCAGAAGCAAGTGCTGGGAAGACATATACAACCGATATGTCTGCCTATCTGCCTGTCCGTCTTTCGAAAACTTTCCACTGAAGAAAAACTAGGTCTACGAGGGTGATTGAGGTGTCGTTGAAAAGGTCTCGGCAAATCGAGGTCCAAGTCTGATGGATCATCTCTGTTTGTCCGTCCGTCGACAAATTTCAACTTAGAAACTGCTAACTCAGGAACGACTAGGGCTTCGAAAATAATTGAGGTGTCATTAGAAAAGTCTCAGTGAGACAAGTTCAACGATGCATAGATCATGTCTGTCCGTCAGTCTACCAATTTCAACTCACGAACTAGTAGAGCTACGAGGGCGGGGATGTGTCGTTCGAAAGGTCTTGACGAAACTTTACCTACGACACATAGATCATCTAAACTGGACGCTCTCTGCTGAACCTTGGAAGTAGCACATGTGCACTGTTCCTCGACAGGTCTCTGTCTTACTTGTTTAGTTACACTATAACCATTAATAAAACAAGAAAAATCAAACAATATGTAAGATGGTAATAATTGATGACAATGTAAGATGACAAGATGGGAAACATATTTCAAGTCCAATTTATTTATCTGAGCAATGATGTACTTTCAGAAGCAACATTTTCATTTATGTTGCTGGACACTTGCTCTTTGGGAAACATCTTTTAATTTGTGGATTGTGAATAAAGTGGTGGCTAAAGGTTGGCAAGATGGCGGCTAACTAGAAGAAAGCTGCTGAAACCTCTTATGTATTTTTTACAACATTCCAAAGTTTTTTCGGCCTCTCCTTCAATAAAATTTACTCAGTAGTGTCATTAAGTGCTGCAGTGTTTTATATAATCGTTTTACATCATGAAAATTCAAAATTAACTGTGACAACAACATCTAATGCGACAGGGACAAGAGTGTTAAGAGTGACTGACAGCTATGGCGGACAGAAATCATAGCAACTGACATTAAAACATCAATTATTTAGACTGTTAGAATGTAAAACTATATTATATTATAAATATTATAATAAAACATCAATTATTAAAACGAACGCGCAATGGATGGGCATAATTAACCATTTCCGCGCTAGACTACGAAATACGAATACGAATACGAATACGAATACGAATACGAAGAGTGGTGGCTACAGACAAATAGCTACATGTCGTGTTGATCGGGAAGGTTCAGGAAATGAAACACTTTCGGGATATAAATTGTTTCCTTTATTTGACAAAAAGACACAACAAATATCCCGAAAGTGCTTTTTATTTGGAGCAATTACACATATAAACTGTGATAGTTTTAAAGTAGACATAATATAAGGAAAGTTCATTTCTTTCAATAAGGATTTACATTTGGTATAACATCAAGCCTTTCTGAAATATCTCCAATGACACGAAAAGTGTGAAGGGTTTTAGTGTTAAAAGTATTCATGGTAATTTTAGTGGAACGTGTGTATAATTCAGGCACCATAAATTGAACTAAGTATCGCAATCACGAAGTTCATAATAACATGTAAGTCAGTAGGGGCTAGCAGTTTAATATGCCATAGGTCATATGGGTTAGCAATTTCGGACCAAGAAACAGAAGAAATAGTAGCAGATGATTTCGGCAGTGACAGAAGAGTGATAAATAAAATCTCTTTTCAATGATATAGAGTGATATCCACATTTCTGAGAGTTTGGTATCACTTTCCAGATATCGCACAGTCAGCAGGTTTCATTTGTCATTTAGAAGACACATAAAGTTGAAAATCTGTAAAACCCACAATCGTTGGTAAATGGTAGGGAAGAAATTACATCCCGAAGAGTCAGTGAAAAGGATGGGTAGGCCATCAATAAATGAAAGCAATATTTTGAATTTGAATTGAATTTTATTTAAGGCCTTTAGGCAACTTTGGCCGAGGCCATATGGATGATGATAGGAGAATTGGTGGAATGAAGAAATGTGGAAGGAAACTGAAGAATGCACGCACACGCTGTTTGTCCACCACAAAGCCCACATGGCATGAGCTGGGATCGAAAAGAAGACCCAGAGCACGAAAACAATATTGCCTCTTTAATACTTCGCTCGGGGAGCTTCAGGGAGAATGGAGATAACATCAATTAAATTTGAGAAAAAATATAAGGTACTTTACCTTGAATATTACACTTTTAATTGCATTCACATTTTTCTTGCGTTGATTGCAATATTAATAAACTTGTGAGAAAATACCAAGGGAAGTTAAGTCGTTCGTTCGTCTCTCTCCCTCTGTATATCTATCTCCATTCTGATGTTTTCATTTGTTCAGTCAATATCAAATTAGGTAGGTGTTCTCATTTCTTGACCGGTTTGCAAATACGTATAACTTATGTACACGTGTGTGGATAGTTTAACATTCGTTTCGTAGATTTGAAACTTCTTGTTCAGCCTTACACTTTTCCTATTGTATGAAATTTAAGTTAACCTTGTCCTTCCTGAAGCGAGATTTGACATATTTCGCCTTAACTGTTTATAGACATGGTATGTACTATTGTGGAATTGAAACATAAAACCAAGAAATAAGCGAGGAACGCTTACTTGCAATTCCTTGAAATTATTAAACTACTTTTCCACTAAGATTTTATCTCTGAAAGGAAGAAAGAAGTTAAAGATATTCTGGAGGAGAAAAACAATCAAAAGAAATAAAAGTGCCGTAGAGCATTGCTGCTCAGTTAACTGCAGCCAAACACTAGAGTGACCTTAACTGCTGTGTAGAGTCAGTCTCTTTAGTCTTCAACGTAGAGTTGTAAAATGTTCATAGCTGCTCGTGAAAGTAAATCGCTTCACAAAAATTCTTTTAAGATTTATTTTTAATATAGATGTTAGACTACCTAAAAGACACAGGTCAGGTCAAGGGCAAAACAATGAAGGACTTTTTGTACTCAGTATTGAATTTGGGGATTTTTCTGTATTTAAGAGAACCGTTTAAATTTTAATTCTTCTTACGGATCGTTTTGACAAATCTAGAAAACATTCTCCTTTATTTGAAAGAAATATTAGCAAACGATTCTTTACTTATTACATAGCTGAAATTGATGGTCTGAATGAATAGTTTTATAGATTCTCAGTCAAACAACTGGTTTGTCATATAGTTTACTTGTTTTAAAACAAGATTGCTCATTACTTGTCTAACACGTGTTTATAATTGTGCACTCTGACTTATAAATATTTTCAAACTGATTTTCATTCTTCTCTAGCATTTATTTTTATAATAAATAACACATCTCATCTCTATTGTGACCTCGGGGTGGCCGAGAGGTTTGCGCGTGCGTGTAGTCACTGGTTCAATTCCCGTTGGGGCCAATTGAACGGAGTGTTTCGGAGCCCACGTTACTAAAACTGTAGGTCCGTCTTTAAAAGCTCACCAAGTCGTTTAGGACATTAATAATGATTCAATTCAATTCATCTCTGTTGTACAACATGATCCCAGACTATGAACCGCGACTGGTAAAAAGGTGGGAATTGGAGTTCCAACATTTTCCCCTTCAGATATCCTGATTCAGATATTTTTTTTTATTTCCGTCAATCGTTCCAAGTGAATGTCGATATTATACCTTACATTAAGCCTTTCTTTTCTTAAGAAAACTGTAAGAAATCTAAGACCAAACCACTGTTGCTCTTACACCATCAAACTTTCCTATTTGTTCTGGCCGTCGTATTAACTCTCACTGTTGTATTAAAATATGAAATTTTAACTGGTATCAAGGGTTGTTTGTAAGTGTAATAAGTAGCTTACAAGACTGCTAGGGTGAATCTCCATCTCTTCTTCCTCTAGCGACTAAGAATTACCCAACTGTTGATTTCTTTGTTAATGCACGCATCAATTTTCAGAAAATGTAAGTATCTAGTACATTATTGACATCAACAACATGAAATATTGTGCTAAGCTTTTCTCAGTCGCGAGTTGCCAGCTTCAGCTTATCTTCTAATGTATTTTTAATATACAGAGCCAATAATGATGCATGGATTTTATCTTAATTCTACAAAAGGGAGGGAGTATGTGCATGAAAGGTGATTTCTCGTAAAACGCATTTTAAAGTCCCACTCTCCCATTTCCTCCCATGTATTTCATATTCTTAAAACCGCTACAACTTAGTGAATATATGCGCTTTTGGATTGAAACTTTCCAAGGTGTTAGCTGTCATTATGTAGTATCTGTTACGGGTACAAACTCAATTTTTTTTTTATGTATGTACCCTCATCTTTCCAGATACTCTTTAATTGTCATTAAATTGCAACCAGAAAATATTATATCTATGAAATCGCTACTGCGAAGAAAAAAAGTAACATAAAATATTTGTTCCATGTGGGAATAATATTATTAAAATTGCACTATGAATTGGATGTAACACCAACCTTCTACAAATATTTCATACTCTTACAAAAGACGTTTCATAAGAACTTGAGTAGTAAAAATATGATTTTCGCATATTTATGTTTTATACGTACGTCTGAACAAAGTTTTAGAAATTAACATTGCGAATACTTTATTTAAAAAATCCCAAAAGCATCATAGAATAATGTCCCAATACTGTCTGCACACAATCCTGAGTTTACTATTATTTTTTTGTTGAAACTAATTCCACTCATTATTGAAGGACGAAACGAACTTTGGTCTGTGGAAGTTAATTTCTGTTTTCCTCTACTGAAATTTGAATAACTGGCGTAAAACAAAAAGCGCGGGAAAACCCACTTGGATTGAGCCTTAAGAGAACATTAAAAAAAATCGTTGTTACCTTGAAAATGCAGATGCACGTTTTCTTCTTACGTCTCACTCATTAACTTTCAACCATACAAACAATCTCTTTTGTAACTGTAGTTGATACAGGGTGGTTGATAATTGCATGAAAAAAAAACTTGAGGATGAATTCCTGACTCCAAAACAAGAACTGTTTTGAAAAATAAAAAACTTGCATGGGAGCTTTGGAAGCAATATCCTAATGTACATACTTATAGCTCTTTCTCCCAGATCAGGCGCTACTCCAAGAAATTGCTTAGGGCAAAGTATCAAAATTATATTAACGAGGTAACATCTGAAATATGTACCAATCCTAAAAGATTTTGGTCCCTCATAAACTCAAGAAGATGTCAGTCACGTGTTCCGACAGAGTTAATTTACGATTCGGCTACAGCGGCTGGTGAAAAGAGGGTACATCTATTGAATGAATACTTCTCCAACAATTTCTGTGTCCAATCTCCTCCTTTGCCACCTCCTCAGCTTCAACCGATCTGTTCACATTCACTGTCTTCATTAAGTACATCATCTGATGAGGTAAAATATCTGCTTTCTTCTTTACCTCTAAATCGTTCTCCCGGCTATGATAACATTAGTGCTATTTTTTTACGTAATACTGCTGAATCATTGACTTACCCTTTTTCTCGTATTCTAAATAGATGTTTTGCCGAAGGTGTATTTCCTTCTTCTTGGAAACAGGCTAATATTATACCCATTCTGAAATCTGGTGATAAGACCCATGTCTCTTCATACAGACCCATTTCTCTTTTATCTATTTTATCTGTGGTGTGTGAAAGAATCATCAAAGATAGACTTTATAATTTTGTCTCACCCTATCTAGACTCTGCTCAACATGGCTTTCTTCCTGGTAGTTCCACTCTTACAAACCTGTCCTTGTTACTCTCTGATGCTACCCAATGCCTGTCCAATAACACACAACTTGATGTCATCTATCTAGATCTTAGTAAGGCTTTCGATAGAATTGATTGTAATCTTCTTCTTTATAAATTAACTCACCGATTCAATATCCATGGTAACTTCCTTTCATTGTTGCGAGACTATCTCACTGGCCGCGAACAACGTGTTGTTCTTTCTGGATCATCTTCTAATTTTGTTCCCGTTCTCTCTGGTGTACCTCAAGGTAGTGTTTTGGGCCC